>JAKJJM010005081.1:0-20041 GCA_021901965.1 Pipa carvalhoi
CAACAAAAATTCATTATGTATACATCTGCCATATGTCGCCACCCCTCAAAAATCCCTGCCACCCTCTCGCCACCCCATAAATATTTTTCTAGATCCGCCCCTGGTACCAGGAGAAAGGGCTAGTACTAGCTTATATCCTCTTCTCCAAGAGCTTGTTTTTTCTTTTCTTTTTATAATTATTTTGCAAAATCAATCAGCCTAATCCTGTTTTTCTAACACTTGTTGCACTTAAAACTTGGTGGACAATAAATAGAAAGCACTTTTTTTCACAGGCTTCAAGTGTTTGAAGTATGCAGTAGAACGTCCCCTAGCTTTAAGTATTTATAGGGGGATTCTAATAGTACAGAACATGCTATAATATAGGAGGATAAATAAAAACAATTTTCAGAATGAATAACTACATGTTAGGTATACGTCTTATAAGAATTGAGAGATGTTTAGTTTACTAAACATGCTGCCATTGTTCAGCTGTCCAGTCCTTGCGTTTTCATGTAAAATTCTTTAGGCATTGTTTCTACTTTGTATGAATGGGTTTTGGTAAGACCTCTTCTAAAAAGCCTACTTTTGGACAAAACCTCTCTGCAGTGTAGAAATGCATTGCAATGGTTTCCTAGAATTCAATATATGCAGCAGAACTAGGTTTCTTCTGATTTTAAGGAAAATTAATTTAATGTATCACTTATCCAATGGACTTTTCTTGATTATCAATCAATGTGGTTGCACACAAAAGGCTGCAAAATAAGGATGCTCTCAAAAATAGAAGTGTTATAGTTCTTGGCAATTAACAAAATTCAAAGTAAATGAACAAAAGAGAAATGAAAATCAGGTCTTCTGGATACACTTGCACACATTTTTTAAAGGAACTAGGCACAGAAGTTGTTCCAAACATCTTAGAGAACTAGATAACTAACTGCAGATCTTCTGTAGATGTAGGTTTGCCAAAATCCTTCTGTCTCTGCTGTTACTTTTTATGGGAGCCAAAGTTGCTTGTGCTATGTTATTATAACTGTAAGAAGCCCTACTTACCGGGCTGCTCCCTCCTGGCGGTCATGTAGGGGATGCGCACGTCTGCCGTGGCCACACGTCTCTATCCTTATACCGTGGGTGTCCCATTCGGACGCTGCTACGTCTTGTGTGCGCACATCCAATGCGGGAACATCATGGGGCGTGCACACACCACTTAAATTATTTAACGGTGCCCCACAGGAGTCTTGGTGCCCAATTATAGAACTTATTTTACTAGTTCTGGGTGTGATTTCGTTTTTATTCCGGTTGTTCCTATTTTGACCTTGGCCTATTTCTTGACTTCTCCTTGATCTCCACCTGCCCTGACCTTTTGCTACATTTACGGATTCCGACTCTGCTCCTGTAATGGTTCTGGATTTCAACCTCAGGGGTCGTGACCTGGTTACTCCTAGCAGCGGAGCCCATATTCCCTTGCGGGGGTCCCTGGTGAAGACCTGGGGTAACTTAGACTCCGCGCCCTGGGTGTTACACTATCCTCTGATCCTGTTTCTGTTGGTCAGACTGCTGTCTCCTTCTCTGCCTCAGTTCGGTGGTATCCTGTGACACTGATCTCCCAAATCCTGACAATAACAAGGCTATAATACATATAAAAATATCTTTAATAATATTGCTGCTGTCAGTTAGGTTTTAAGAAATTACCTTACTGTTTTGAGAACCAGATCCTGAGTGTGGGTCACAGAGGTTTAGATGGTTGACTAGACCTAGAAGGTCACTGTATAGATGATTATACAAAAACTGAGATTTCTGGGTAAAACACTGTCATGTGATATTTAATTAACAAATAAACAATAATTGTTAAAACTCTCGGGCTACCAAATAAAAAGCAACATAAAACCCCTGAGAAAATTCTACTTACAAAAAACTATTTAGTTTTACAAACACCATTGCATGACTATACCATGAAATAGCAGCCTGTACCCTGATGGAGAAATAATACAGTATGACTGAACACAAGAAGCAATTCATAATAATAAGAAATGTATTTTTATTTGCCTTTTATACACAGTCATAACCACATTCAGTATGAATATATGTCAACAGAACACCAGTTGATCAATATTCGTGAATCACTGACCTTTAAATCTGACCTTTCTCACACATGTGGCAGCATAATATGAAGAGCATAAGTTAAAAATTGTACAGAAAATGGTATATAAAAAAATGTAAAATCTATATACAATCCAAAGAAGGGAATGCCAGGTTTTAGCAGTTCATAAAAATATTCACCCAGAAACTGTAAAAATAGGGCTCAGGCAAGTTTTATTTCTATATGAAAAAGGGGAAGCCTGACTAATGGCAGTCAATAAAAGATTGAACAACTGTGCTGTACACATAAAGAGCGGAGCAGTGTACACTTTATTTCAAACTACAATTTGTATATTTTAATATTCCCATATGAGCTTCTGCCTCAACCAATGTACTTAATGCTGTTTAGCAAAGTGGCAAGTTTTTTCTTTACTAATACAGTAGACCATGTTACTTTATGATATAGGTTAACTTTATAACAGAAATATATAGCCCAACACCCTGCCACAGGCTTCAGTTCTATAAATAAACTATTCTTTTCATCAGTGCAGTTGGTCACTTCATCAACCCGGTGTTTCAGACAAGAGACCTGTACAAAGGCAGATACTGACATTTTTGCCAATTTATAAAGCTGTTCCTTTGAAAATTTTCTACCAAAACTGTTCGCCTGCTTTAGGCTGGTGAAAACCCATTATTGCCTATGGAGTAGGTGTAGATATGAATTTATTTTATGTAATTATTTAGACTATTTGATTGCACAATTTGTTATTCATTAAAAAATAAAAAACAAATCAACCTGTAGGAGAGAGTTGTAATAGAACTTACCCTAAGGGTGTCTTACTTGCAGTTAAGGGAAGCTATTGCTGTAATTGCAGATAAAGAACTGGTGAGATCCTCTAAGTACTACTATATCTCAATCATTCACGTTGGATCATTCTACCTTAGATTGTCCTTGTTGTCACTGTGGTATTATATTGAAGAAAGCAGAGGTGTTGACTTCCCTTATATAAAGTCCTCTATTTCAAAGGTACTCATCAAATTGTACATAAAAATCTGGAAATCGTAAAGTTACCTTATAAACTAATAATATAAAATGATCTTGAAGATAATGGAAAAATAAAGGACCTGAAAAGTTTACTTCTGTGCTTGACAGGAATGCCAACAGAAATCATGGGCCCCCCATAACCTGACAAATGGGGCCCCTTTAACTTATTTTTTACACTCTGATGTACACTCCAAACTGATGAGTTGCACTTCTCAGAGTCCAGTAAACCATTAGTTTTATCTCGGTCAGTACTCAGAAGTCTACATCTGGCTGGGTCTACCTGGTTCACTCAGCTGGTGGGGTCCTGCACGGTTGGTGGCATTGGTGCACTGGTGACACTGGTGCTTGGTGCTCTGTTCAACCATGTATGTATGTACTGTATGTATGTATAATTTTATTTATAAACTGGCAACAATTTACGCAGTGCTGTACAATTCAGCAAAACAAATATAACACAGACATGGGAAAAGTGCATTATACGATACAAGCAAGTAGATTACAAGCATAAAAACACTTTAAGTGCCTGGTTGTGATTGACACAGAAGCCCCGAAGAGCTTACATTCTAAGTGGTAGGAGGACTACACAGACAGAAGGGTAATAAGAGCTGTAACAGTATACTGGGGCACTGGTCTATAAATACATAAATAAATATGTAGAGTTAATAAAATTGTTATGTACCTTAACCATGATCCAGCGGCACCTCCTCCTTCATCGGCCTCCCGCACTGTAACTGCGCTGCGACGCTCCATGCGTGGGAGGTCGGCAACTCCTTTGAACGACAGGTGTTGTTGCTAGGCAACGACGTCTGACAGAACATCCCTCCTACTGCTGCTGGTGGCAGATTTAAAAAGCCAGCGTTTACAGGCACATGTTGCATGAATATCTTCCCCAGTTTAGGCTGTTTCCCTTGCTATCTTCCTTATCCTGTTCCTGTTCATGTTCCTGCTTTATTATTGCTCTGCTCCCATTGTGTTCCTGCTCCATTAACGTGACAGTACCCTTATTAAAGTGACAGTACCTTTCACTCCTAGTCCAGATGTCACTATTGGAGGGTGTGCTTGAGGGCCGCGACCTGGGGGTCTCTGCTGCAAAGCCCAGTACCTCCTTGTGGGGGTTAAGGTGAAGACAAGTGGCCCCTTAGACTCCGCGCCTCGTAGTGCTCCTAAGTCAAACTCCACGGTGATACAGAGGGTCCACACACCACCCGTGATAAAAATAGAGTTAAATATTATATATACACGCACATCAAGCATAAATAGTTAATTAAGGATACAATACAATATTTACATAATCAGTGCTAGTGCTCCATAAAGTAGGATTTTAGAACCATAACTCCTTCATATCAAATTTTAATTTTCTGATTATAAGTTTACAATGAGCAGTTTGTTGTTTGAGTAATTTAATCAAGGGCTTTATTAAAATATAAGTTTCAAATTTTGGACATATATATAGTATACTGGACATATATATAGCATAAACATACTAGTAGAGAAAAACAAAAAGGGCCAGATTCCATAAGGTCTAAACTTCTCGGGAAATGCCTTTGCGAAGGCATTTCTCTGAAGTGCATGAGGATTGGCCGCTGAAATAGTCGCGGACGCGCTTTATGCACTTCAAGAACAGGGGAACAGAGCGGCACCTGTGAATTTCCTGAAGTGCTAAGAAGATATGTTTAGCATAGTCTATGCATATTTAATGTAGATAACCACGGAGTATGTAGTTTCATGCTGATAGTTTGCTGGCATAAGTAATAAGGAAAAGAGGGACGTTGCGCAAGAAGATACAGGAAGATGAAGTGCATATGTTGGAAACATTAGCAAGCTGCCTTCTAGCATTCTGCCTTCTTAGAAAAAATATTTGTTTTTGCATCTATTAATGTGTAACAATAGTAAAACATCTAAAAACAGATTAATTCATAAAATGGGTGGAGAAGAGGGATAGAAAAATGGGAGAAGGGAATGAGGATCAGAGCAGGGAGGCAATGGGGCAAATGAGTTGAGAATATAAACATGACTAGACATGCTTGGGGATTTAGTTTGGTCCAGATCTAATATATAAAATCTAGAAACTCTCTTAAAAATTTCCTCAGTTCAAATAATATAGCTGGTATTTTATCTACCCTCAACTTTAGCATACACATTGAATTAAAGGAGAGACTGATTGACCTATTAACCATTTATTTTAGTTGTGATGATGGAGATAAGAAAAGAAAAAGGTACAGGGAGGCTCAACTGCTATAATTAGGGAAAAAAACACATTTATTGTGGTGTAATGAGTGACACACTGTTGATTGTCCCTGTACCTTTTTCTATTCTGCATTGCATTTGGGGTTTCACTGGACCCTGGTGGGGATTGCTCCTGGATAGCATATTGGCTGCCCCAATTAATTTGTTCCAGATTGGACTTTGGTTCATTTCCCCTCCTATTCCTAGCTGCTGGCACTGAAGTGGATGTTAGTTAATAATCAATAAGAATATTTCAAGGAAAGTGTCTTTCAGGGGGCCCCAGGATGCTTAGCTCTCATCAAATATGTCTCTACACGCCTACATCCAAACCACTTTAAAGTAGCATAATTACCTGTTTTTAATGAAGAGGAAAATACTTAAAGGATAACAATATACATGTCATTTTTATATATCTCATTATCTTACAGATTTTTATATCGTAAGGGAACACACACAGGGATGTATAGAATGACTCATAGATGCCCAGCTTTCCAGTATTTAAAGAATATATCTAGCAGCTGTTTTTACAGTTGTATAGAATGCAGTCAAATGCTGCCTTTTACACTGCTTTCTGCGTTTTCTCATAAATAATTGACCATATAGTTCTAAAGCTAAGATGTAATTTTTGCTGACCTTTAACCTCTGTGTTATGTGACTGGATTTGGCAAGACAATGATTTACTTGTTTGTTTTGTACACCAGAAAAGAAGTCTCCCATGATCAGAAAAGGGTCATAGAAATAAGCTCTACAAATCGTAAGGCTTGGTCTAACAGAGTCTGTATATCTGACCTGTTCATCGACTGCATTTGCTAATTGGTTAGTCACTGTTGCACAGCTAACATTCTACAGGGAAGGACCTGGTTGTTTAGCTTCAACATGAAAATCGATCAAACAATCGATCAAACAAGTGACCAAAAGGGCATAGTAAATCCTGCTGAACAGGAACAATGGCCCTTTCACCTTGACATCATAGCCTTTGAGCATTTCACTGTTAAGAATCATATATATTTTAGATAATCAATAGAATGGAAACGCTGAAGGTTTACACAAAATGCATTTAAAAGATGGTTCATTCTACATTTAATAATAAAACTGTAACCTTTACACAACTTTAAATGATTACGGCTCTAAGGTCAGTATGAATAATCTGGAAAAAGCAGAACATCTCGGTAATATTTAATGCACTTTACAGCATATTTCATATTTTAGCTGGATTTTAAAATAAATTAATAGAGACTAATATCATTTAGCTTTTTGTTCTAATTATAGTTAATCTACATGCAATTAAATGACTCGATTTATTGAAACGAGGAAATAAAAGCTCCTCAAAAATTCTGAAATCCTGTTTGTTTTGTTATATTATTTACAGTATATCATTTATCACCTTTTTATATACATTGGTCATAATATCATACTTCCTCCTTCCTATAGGAAACTTCTGATGATCAGAAACTGTGGAAGCGCAAATAGATAAAAACGAAAAAACCGGGGAGAACTCCTGGTCCCCTGATTTTTTACTTTTTTTTCTTTTTGCGCTTCCACAGTTTCTGATCAACAGAAGTTTCCGATTTGTCTACAAGGGCTCCAAGACAGTCTACCCATTCTTCAGGTTAAGCGCAGATTTCAAGTTGTGGACATTATTGATGGTTTTCTATATTTCAATATTTTCATTTTAATATTTATTGTGGGTGCTACACATTTTATAGACTTTGTCTATTTGTTTGCTTCCTATGTTTGCTTTTGTTTCATTTATTTTTTTTAGACAAGCGGTGAAATGCCCCTTCCATTATTTCAGTTTTAATTCTACAAACTGTGCAAAGAATTGCCTTTCTACACAATGTCTCACAGGGGTCAATTGTCCCTTCATCAGGGAGGCTTTGACCCCCCTAAAATATTGTGTGTTCATGAAAACCTTTTAAAAACTTTTTACTGCTGCTACGTATTTAAATATGCAAAGTTGAGGACAAACGTTTTGTAGTCACACTTGTCTGTGTGCCTCTAATACCTGGTATGGTGGAACATTTACTTACACAGAGTGCTCTACAATATTACAATATTTGAATATAAATACATACATATGAATTCAGATGATTACATACCAGGAAGGTCAGAAAAACACATCTCTATTCTTTTGTAAGAACTTCTGAGTTTGCATGGGTGACAGAGTATAAGCTATTTCTATATCATGTGTAGCAGGCCAATCATTTTGTTGTTATGCACTTAAGATGGAGAGCATTTTCCTTTCCTTCCATTGTCTTATTAAATTTAGTATGACTTTTATCTTCCAGGTTGGTGTTCTTATTTATTCTCAACGTTTTCAATGGTCCATAGGCTCAATGAGACATCAGTGAGGGGTCACTTTAGATATGCAATGGAATATTTTTTGTAATCAATTCTGTTATGTTAAAGAATCACATATTGTCCTTATGTTAATTATTCCAAGTTTGTAAGCCATGCCAGTATTGTGCTAGCCTGGGTGGATTACACTGTACCACTAAGATGACTGCAGAGGATTATGGGAAGCATAATCAAAATAGTGCTGCAATCCTCTGTTAATGGAACCACAGATCAGCATACTGTAATATACATGTAATAATATAGAGTTTCCTGTAGAGGAGGTCTGGGCACAGTTCTCAGCTTTCAATTTATTTTATTTCACTGTCTCCTGATCAGTGAAATGAGACAAATCTAAGCTTTGGAAGTGAGAAATGAATTTGGTAATGTTATGCAATGTAGAGTTAAAAGGATTATTTAGGTCCTTACTAATTAGGGCTTACAAATCTTTCAGGCGTAACTCTTGACATTTAAAAGTGAGACTTTCTAAAAATGATATACTCTTTCAATGTAAAAATTTTTATAAATGCAGGGTTTGATTTAATGTGCTATAAAAACAATTCTTCGTATCAGGTGATTCGCACTTTTCTTTTTTTTTTTTTTACATTTATGCTTGCTAAGGTGAAATTGCTTATTTCATATTTCGCCCCAAAAAAAGTAAAAAAATAAATAAAGATATAGACACAGAAGGTTTGGAAAGTTCATTTCAATTCAATTCATTCATAAGGAACTTGGGTAAATTGATCAAATTTACATCAAAGTTGGAATAAATAGGCTGCATCCATATACTACTTATAAATGATTAATACTACAATAATATAAGCTGCCAGCAACAGACCCATCCAATATCTGGCAGTTTAATTAAAGTAGTTTCATAAAACATCTGCAGTTGCCACTAAGCTTACAATGTAGTTACTGGTTAAAAAGAAATAAAATATATCGGAAGAAAGTGTATCAGAGAAGATTGCTTCTGTGAGGTTTTTGCACAAATTTTTTCTCCAAATGCAAAGCAATGTTCTCACAGCACGATGAGAAGAAAGATGTCCAGTGTACAGTAGCATTTGTTAGTGTGAATGGGTTTGTGCTTGGACCTGAGATAGCTGACCTAAAGGGGGGATTGCCTTAATGAATAACATAGTCAGGATAGATATGTGTGAAGGAAGAAGTAGTGCTAGTAAAGACAGCTTGCAGCTTAGCCCATCCAAGAAAGAAGTAAATAGTAAACCTGAGGGGTTGGGAGTAGATATCTTCATCCCAGTAGTGATAGTGAATGGGAAATGGGAATTCAAGAGATTCTGTAAGAACTGATAATAACTTAAGTGAATGCTTTGTGAAGGTGCTGTTTTCAAAGTTGATGACACCTTCATCATTAAAATAAAGTCTCTGGGCACATTTATAAAGCTTGAGAAGGTCGATGTTGATCTTCTCGAGTTTTATCGATGTTAAAAATGGGATCGATACGTTTCAATCCATTTTTTCCAATTGCAACATTTCAATTGATATTTTTCGATCTTGTAGCGATGGAAAAGTGCTATACATCGCTGAAAGATCGAAAAATATTGATCAATATTTTCTGATTGGGTGCCTGTTTTTCACATCGATAAAATTCAAAAAGGTTGAAATTGACCTTCTCAGGCTGTATAAATTTCGCCCTTTGTGTGATAAGATGTGAGCTCGCCATGTGTATTACACTTCTCCTTCAATGGTTAACATTATAATTATTCTGTCTGGAATGGAAAAACAAGCAAGGTGCTTTCGCAATGCGCTACTAGCTATCCACAGGGGTGGAGCTTATAGTGTTAGATGTTTTTATTGCTTCATTGTGCAAGTGAAGGTACAGTAGATAGCCTTCTCAGACCCACATTACACAGCAAGGTCAGCTAATAATTTACTTTGAAAGACTATACACCAATCCTTTAGGGAGTGGTGGATCCTTCATAAAACACAAAGAATAATGACAACAGTTGCCCTTGTTGTGTAATATATACAGAGTAGTATGAACTGTCTACCTTTACAGTGAAGCAAATATATTTCTTATCTCTAACTGCTTCTTTTTCTTATAAATGTAACCTGATGAAATAAATGACCCTGGACAGCTTTAGGGATGTATAGAGGTCAGTATGGTCAGTTTGCATCATTTGTTTTCTCCCTGGAGCTCCAGTTTCTTCCCGCAGTCTAAAAAATCATGATGTTAGGTGAACTGGCTTTTAAATAAAATTATTTCTAGTGTTTGTGTGCTTGTGCAGGGAAATTAGATTGTTAGCTCCACTGGGACAGGGAATTATGTGAATGGTTAAACCAACCTGACAATACATAAATATTTGTTTATTCAAACAGTCTCTAAACAGAATCAGAATAACATTGCTGTAGGAGAATTGGATCCCTTGTCTTATAGCTCCAGGGCACTCATATTTGTTATAAATGCACTCAGGGGAAGGAAGATCACATAAGTAATGATCAGTTTCATGGTGGTTTTGTTACAAATATTCGTTATAAATTTGTAACAATTCGAAACCACGATAAGGTAACATTTCTTTTAACAAATAAGATATTAGAAGCTATCAAATAAGTCAACTGATTTAGTTTGTACCTACGGGAAGTTTATGAAATAGATTTCTGATTAGATAACTAGATCAATTACATTGCTAAATTTAGAACTGCTTGTAGAGGGTATGGCATGCTTGTGTTTTTTAAAGTATATTTGATAATATAAAGATAAAAACAAAACAAGTAACTATGCCAACAGTTTAAATCTAACTAGCAGGGCAGTCTTGAGCTCCATCGAGGAGAGAGTTTGAAAGCTCAACTATCTAAACTGATTGTTAATTCAATTAAAAAGGTATCACCAATTATTGCAATACTCATCTTTATATTTATAATTGTGCAGTTTACAACATGTTGAACTTTTAGTGCTTTGTCATACAGTAGCTTCAATTCACTTTTTAAAGGTAAATATAGGCAACCAATGGGCATCCTAAATGATAAACCCATGAATAGCATCATATAAAAGCAGCTCCACTGATTACACTTAGCAAAGTGTGAGGCCATGCTTGGGCACATTGAACTTGCCTTACCTCATAGATAGCATGACCAAAATGAAGAACAGTAGGCAGAGAGATCCAAATACTACACTTTTACATTTCTTCCACTGCAACCAAAACATTGGGGCATATTTACTAAGACCACTTGGCCTATATCAATTGATTTCACCCCATTTGCTGTCAATTTTTATTTCCCTGTACTTTTCGATCTCCATGGTTTATAAAGAATCGATAAAAATGTTTCCCCGTCAAAATAAATCTTTATCAATAAATATCGAACAGTTGACGTGTACACTTTGCAATGTTTTTCTATGAAGGCTCCTTCCATTAATAATTGATATCAATATCTGTTTTTGATGGGAACATTTTTTGGACTTAGGCAAAGTGACAGGACCAACTCCATATGAAATAATTGGTTTTCGCCAGCCTGAGGGTGGAGAATTCTTTTGGCTGATAAAATTGTCTTAGAACAATAGGCTGCTACTCCTGTATTAGTAGTAAGGTGGATAGACTATAATTGCTCCCATCCTAAGATCCCTCACCTCCCCTTGCATGTAGGGTGAGGGGTCTGCAATGGGACCCTAACCACCAAAGTATTGGGGTGAGGGTCATTTAGCATGTGCTCTAAAATTTAAAATAAAATAATGGCTCAATTTTCAAAAATCAAAAGTCAAAATCATTGTCAAAAGCTAGAACTTAAAGAAAACCAAAACGCAAAGGAATCAGAATCAAATCCCAAACTAAAAGATGGCAGTCTTTGCACACCTCTAGTTGTAATATCCAAACACAGGGTTCAAAACAAAATCTAGATGTGACCCACAGATGTTTTTGCTTGTATCCATATAAGCCATATGAGCTAAAGAAATTGTCTATAAATTTACTTACAGTATATATAGCTGAGTTGTCCTTGATCTGTTTTATCATTTTGTACTTATTGAGGAAGAATCTTTCGATGGTGTACTATGCACATTATAATATGTTACGCTTCAGAGAATGTGTTGTGTATTACATATAGTTTACCCATCCTCCATTCTTAATTGTATACACCAAACTCCAAGGGCGGTATTTAATAAAGTCGGAAAGACCGGTGCCGGTCTTTCCGACTTTACTGCGGTCCAATTTCCATATTATGGAAATCGGTATTTTTCGATTTCCATAATCTGGAAATCGGGTACTTGTACCGAAAAAATCCGTAGCCATTGATTTAAAGTACCCGATTTCTATATTATGGAAATCGAGAAACACCAATTTCCATAATATGGAAATCGGGACTGCAGTTATTAAGCCCGAAAAGACTCTGATGAAGTATTTTCGATCTTAATAAATACCGCCCCAAGTCTAAAATGACATATCCTAAATAATGAATGTAAAATTTACCTTAAAAATTAAGTAACTGGGAAAAATTAAAACAAGCAACAAAAAAAAATCTTGAAAGCCATTCTTTTCTTTTTTATCCTTTGAATTAATTTAATTAGTTTGTTTTTTTGTTGGCACTGAAATTATTATGTTTGCACATTTGTTATCTAATCTTTTTCCTGATTACATTTTTATATTTTTTCCTTTTAAAACCCATGCTCAACCTTAGTAGGCTTGAGGAGGGTACAATATTCTCCTAATTAAAAAAAAAAAACTATTTAATAATATTTTAATGTAAGTTTTAGAGTTGTTTTTTTTTTCTGACTAAGGTTCATTATTTCTTCAAACAACTGGAAACACTTATTTCAGGAAAGAATTATAAGATTAAAATTAAAATATAATGATGCAACAGCATTAATCTGTAAACTTACTTTTAATGCATTTTCTGTTTAGTTCACCGAGCATTATGTGTACTCCTTCTGTCAAATCTTTAATGTTACCTTATTATCACTTCCATGCATATTAGTGGGCCTTCTACTTCATTGCTGTATAATGATTTTGAGATATTTTCATGTCAACATTGATACAGTTCATAAAACATTATAAATTACTAGAATGTGATTATACTGTGTAAATTAATTTTCACATTGTTTTTAGCACTAGAATGAATTTTAATGAGTGTTTATGAATGTTCTGTATCCACTGCATGAAAATAAAACCTTAATTGTTAGCATCCTTGATGTCCTAGAAAATGCTATTTTTTTTTTCTGACACCTTTTTTGGCAAAATGAAAGAGAATCTATTCTATTAATTATATGATCTATTTGTATCCTATGCCTTTCACAAGCTGCTTTAATAAAATATTATTTGGTGACTGCACACATAAAAAGTGAACACAAAAAGCAACCGAACACCGTAGCAAGGTTTTTCAAATGTTTTAAGCCATCAATAAGGGCAATCTTTGCAGAGGTTTAGTAAACCATAGCAACCAATGCAATATACACCCTCATTTTAATTAATTAAAGCTTGTATGGCTGTTTTTCCAGTAACCAGTAATTCCAGTAATAATTCATTGTCCCAGTAGGACTTCCCAGGAATTTTAGGACAGTATAGGTGGCACTTTGAGCTGCATGAAATAAACACTTGTGTACATGCAGCTTAAAGTAGAATGACGAGCTGTAAATTGGGCTATGGCCCCCTGCCTCTATGTATGGAAGTATAAGTTGCTTGCAGGTGTATCTGATTAGACATATCCAAACACCAGTGTGCATGTAGCCTAAATCAGAGGAAAGTTATACTACTACTATTATAGTGATTTAGAACAACTTACAGTCAGACTTCAGCAGGCATTTCTGTTCCTCCAGTATTGGGTGCTCTGCTGCTTAGCACTTGGTGTTAATGCTGATATGCTGTTGCAGGTCTCTGTCGTGGGTTTTTATTGGGGTGGTTTCTAGAGTGTCTGTCTACTTGTTTTTATTTGTGCATTATTAGTTAACATACATAACTCTGCTGTAATATTCTGCAGCTGTCATTGTTGCTGCAGTAAATGGAGGAAGGAGGTGCACTGCTTGAGATAGTGCACAATGTATTTTTTAAAGGATGTCTAAAATGGTTGATATTTTGTGGGTCACATTTTCTAAATAGATTACAGGAAACAATAGCAGTATATAAACAGCAAAAGAAAACATCCATAAGGTGGGACGGACTGTAGAATTCCAAGTTAATTCCATGATTCCTGAATTTGCCATAGCCTTGTCTCCTGCTCTTGGCTGTAGCAATTCTTTTCTATCATTTGATCCTATTACATCTGTTCTTGTGATTATTGCTGTTTTTTCTTATCAATTGATTCTTGATTTCGGTTACCCATAGTGGTTGAACCTTGCTCTTGTTAGACTTATTGCGGATATTTGAATTAAGAATGGAGGGGGCAGCAGATAAAATAAACTACGACTGCAAAAATCATACTCCCTGTCTATGTTTCTGCATTTTCTGGGTAGCAAACAACCATTTAACAACCTTTAAACTTTGTAGTTCAGTAATCTTGAGTGAAACACTATAATAACCGCCACAAACCTTTACATATCACTTAAAAATTCATAAATTTGCCCTTAACACAGAGGGCGAAATTTATTAAAACCGGTAAAAATCGTCCGATTTTTATCGATATAGCGATAGCGATACAAATTTCCGATATCGCGATATCTGTATAATCGCCCGCGATATCACGATATCGGTAATTCGATATCGCGATATCAGTAATTCGATATCGCGATATCGATAAAAATTGGCCAATTTTTTTTACAGATTTTTGCAAAATCGAGTTTTATACCACCCAATACCGCGATATCGGTAATTCGATATCATGATATCGGTAAAAATCAGCTGATTTTTAATGATTTTTTGCAAAATCAAATTTTATACCACCCGATATCGCGATATCGGTAATTCGATATCACGATACCGGTAATTCGATATCGCAATATCGGTAATTCCATATCGCGATATCGATAATAATCGGCGATACTTGTCGATATTGAGAAATCGAAAAAATTGATTTTAATAAATTTCACCCTTAGAAACTCTAAAATTTAAATTTCTGTTCACTGACCAATAAACCAAAAATCTGGAGCTTCAGAAGGGCATTGGTTATTAAGAAGTGTAACTAGGCTCTCCTGCATTCCACTGCAGCAGTGCTGTTACTTCACCTACAGGGTCTTTCCTTAAATACTGCGCCTGCCCGAAAGTTCAGTTCACTTCCATAAGCAGATTAATTGTTAGGTTTCAAAAATATGCTACACAAGCAATAATGAGGACTTTTTGTGAAAAACATTAATTTAACCTTGGCTACAATGCCCACAAAAAATATACAGATATTTTACATACTCACATTACCCCTTTATGTGACAAAAACACTCCAATCTAAAAAAAAATGTAAACACATGAAAATGGATTAGGTAATTTGAATGATTTGGGGATGCCTGTCCTTTAAAATACACCTAGGCTTGTAATGAGGGGGCATTGTAAATTAAAGAAGCATCAAAACACTAAATTAAGAAAGTCTATGCAAAACAATTTTAGATATGTCAAATATTACCAAACAGAATTATAGCTGTTTCAATCTTATAACAAAACTGAAATTTTCAAAATAAATGAGGTCGTTTGTAGAATCAAAAACCCTGTGACATTTTGGAAGATTTTACAGAAAAGGTATTTCTTTATGATATTGCAATATAATCTAATATAATGTGGAATCTAAACACCCCAAAATTCCTAACATCAATAACAGTCTATTATTTTCTTCAGCCATTCTTTAATAAATTTCCAAACAAGTGAGGTTGGCGTGACAGAGGCATAGCCTACAAATCTTTTTATATTTGTTCCTTGCTTCAGTGATTATTAACGATGACTTTTTAATGTCTTCATATAATAAACCCCTAATTTACAGCAAGCAGGGAACATCTTTATTTCTTGTAAATGACCTAAATGGGAATGTTAAGTGCTGATTGTTTATTAAGGAGAATTACAGCATGGTGAATAGTGAACACTGTCATTGCGCTTTGCCTCAATCCAGTCTCATTGAAACTGACAAGGAAATATCCAGTCATAATTTTACCCAAGTGAGTTTAATAAAGTGTTGCCAAGATGAATTTTCAACTACTTTTTGCTGTCTTTCAAGAGTATTTAAGAGTCTTTTCAGAGTCATTAAAAAGTTTGAATTTTATTTCTTGAAAATAAATCATGTCTGCTTGACATTGCTCTATACTAGGTTGTCAAACTTTCTATCAGTTGGTAAGATACTGCAACTCTTTACTACTGTAGAAGTTTGTAATGTTCAATCTGTAGCCCATTAGCTTTGGTGAGCTACATCTCCAAGTATCTCTTGACAGCCAATAGAGCATAGGTCAGGAAATTTTTGGTATAGAGGTTTTTAGATTTGCCTAAAGAAAAGTGCCAATGGGATCTAGCTACCCTAACCACTTATTAGATGACCTAAACTGAAATCTTTATGAATTATTCCTCACAGCAAATTGTGAAGTTAAAATAAAGCTCCTATATGTATATAGTATTGTTTACACCTCTGGCAACAGCATAAAAGAGATATGTTATTATATAAAGTATCCAATGTATCTCGCATTTTCAAATAAAAAAAGAGAAAAGCACAAATGAAAATGGGGTGAAAAGAAGGGAAAGCAATCATATTGCAATTGAAACAACAAAACGATAAAGGAAACGATGTAAAAATGTATAAAGAAATCTGATACTTTATGAGATGTTTATAAAAACTGACATTTTTTATAAAAAAAGTTTTTTCCGCTATTTAAAGATGTTTACATAGTATTTTACTGGTATTGTTGTTTTTGACTATCCATAAAGCTGCTCATTGAAATTTTATTGGTCAAAAGTGTTTGCTTGTCTTAGGTTCTCGAAAACCTATTATTTCCGATGAAGTTGGTCCTGTGATAGCCACTGGCAAAAAAGATTTCCAGTCAAAAAAAGGATATCAACATCAGTCCGCAATGGAAGAGGAACATCTTCCAACGTAAACTGCGCGTCATTCAGCTGATATTTGTCGATATCAATTTTTACTGATACCAACAATTTCTTTTCAGTTCTGTATAAATCAAGGGAATTGAAAAGTCCAATGAATTGAAAAATAAAGTGGAATAGTGTTAAAACAGGTTGAAACTAATTTTGTGTAGAATCTAATGCAAGCGTTTTATTGCAATGTCACCTTCTAAAAAGCCTTTAAATTCTAATAGTAATACACTGCCCTTTTTATTCCAGGTATGTGTATGATTAGAAATAGTTCCCTTCAGATGAACAATTGATTATTCAAGGAATTTAAGATTTCTTTTCTTCAAACCCACTGGTGGAGTGTATAAGATATCTGACTTTCAGTAAAAAGCAAGGTTCACATGGTGCTGAGAGAAAAAAAACTGCTTCCAGTCACATTTAACAGAAAGAGGTATAGCAGCATGATTTGGGACATGCATGACAATAGGGATCTGGACTTGGAGGACATGCAAGTTTAAATTGGTTACTTGAAAATGTAACTAGATATTTCACCTTATAACTGAGGCTCCAATTTATTTTCCTGATTTTTTTTCTACAACCCAGCTAAGTTTGTAGAATGTTAAATGCCTTTTAAACCAGTTTCCTACCTCATGCATGATTGTCAATAGCAGGATACAAATGAGCCTCTTTGTCCTATTGTTGCCTATCACCAAGTACTTTTTTCAGGATAGATAAGTACAGTAACTACATTCATCTCTGAAGGTGCTAATCCCCACAGAGGATTGTCAATAGACTCTAAATACCAAGATGACCTAACTTTTGGTCTAGTCACAAGGTTTCGTAGTGCACAGAACAACGACAGAGCAGTTTTTTGTGCATTACTCTTATACATAAAAAATTTCTTTAAGAAATAAACAATAATTGACCATTCTCAATACATATTTGTAAAAAACATTAATAAGATCTTATTTATCAAACTCCAAGTTCACCTGTCGAATTCACTTCTCTATACTTCCAGTCGCTATGCCAAAATAGTTGCAAATTCACTTCTCCTTATTTATGAAGCTGTCAGTAGAATAGAAGTAGGATGTTAAGTCATGCGAATTGGTGCAAATTATCTCAGTGAAGTGCAGTAACATGATCCTCACCATATACATAAATGTATATGAGTGAATGATACATCTATTTCTATGTCACCTTGTCCCTAGTTCATGTAGTTATTTAGTCGCAGTTGCCATTGTCACTTTTGAAGAAATAGTCACCTTATGCCACACTGGAGCCCTCCCATCAACTTCCTCAATTTTACACTCTGATGTGGCTAAGGAAAACTGGTGAATCTGGAAAAGTACACCTTGTTAAATTCACGATTGCGACTGACTCCAATGCTTGCTGAAAAGGCAAATTACCTGTGCATGCATGCGAAAAGTGTTGCATGCATATTAAGCTGTCAAATTAGTTTCATTCTATACATTGTAGAGTTTGCTGAATACACGAATATGGGGAAGTGACGAATAAATATGAATTCACACCTTTAAGCGACTATTTGGAATTCATAAATAAGCCCCTGAATCAGAAGAGTCTACAAAGTGCCGAAACAACGTAGTGACAAAACCTTACTATATTTTTTAAACATCTTTGCTTACACCCATTCTAATTACCGACTAATAATTGTACTGTCTTGGTAACAGTATTTGGTCACCGTTTGTACCAACTAAGTAATTTAGATTCCTTATGTCAATTTAGAAACTATGCTGTGCAAAGCCACTGTTCAATGATATGCACTACTGTCTCAAGTAGTAATAAGTATTAATAAATGTTACATAAGGTGTACTGTTAAAAGAATACATGTCTGTTCTCTACTTGGTAAGCATCTGGCTTGCAAAGAATATAGATGTGATCATGAGTTGCCTGAAAGTAGCCTGACCCTGCATAAAAAGTATTACATTATTATATTACAAAACTGTGTTACAAAATGTTCATTTTGGAATAATAATTCAGATAAGACTATATTTTGCATTTAGTTACCCTTCAAGCTATACGGGTACCCTGTTTCCCCAAAAATAAGACATCCCCTGAAAATAAAACCTAGTGAAATTTTTTCCAAGCTTAGAAATATAAGGCCTCCTCTGAGAATAAGACCTAACTGCAGTAAAGTACAAAAAATATACTGTACTGGTACCGTGTTTCCCAAAAATAAGACATCCCCTGGAAATACCGGTAGGACCCAGCGCGTCTTTAAGAGCGAAAATTAATATAAGACCCTGTCTTATTTTCGGGGAAACACGGTAGCAGAAGAGTTGCTATAGAATGTGATAGTCACCTTAGACATTTCTTTAATGCAACATCCAAGGCACAGTGTTATGTTAATAGCTTGTATGTGTAAAATGAAGGTAAGCATTGTGATAGTAAAAGAGAACTTTTCAAAATAGCAATCAGATCTTTTTTTAAACCTGTCTTAATCTTTTATCCCTGCAAAGGCATGGCAGATATTTTGACAGGATTAAAAAATAAAAGTCTGGAAATTGTCTTGCATCTGCTCTTTACAAACAGCCCCCATTATTGAATCAGTGAACTAAGTAAGACATTTATATCAGAAAGAAAACGATCAATCGCCATAACTACATATTCCACTGGTATGTCTGTGCACCTTTAAAAGTGATGACAAATGATTCATGAAACCTTAAAAATGCTTCTTGACGTTATGCTCCAGATTGACAGTACACAAGAAAAGACTTTCTGTTTTATACTATTGTTCATCTGGGTCGCACGGCTACATTTGCTATATTTTTACAGTTCTAGGAAAAAAATTGGACAAAGTGCCTTACAGTCTCTCTAAAAAGCCAGAATTTCAGAATAATTCTTTTCTTTCTAGCTTTCTTTTTCAATTTCATATCCACGATTTGCTAAAGATATCAATGATATTTCATGTGCTGACGGCTCATTTTTCTAAAAGTAAAATCCTTACAGGTCTCAAGCTCACTTCAGTTGGATGTCCATAAATAAATTATTTTGTAGTTAGCGGCATTCTAAGACATTTTGCAACTGGTCTTTGCATTCTTTTAAATAGCTGACTTCGCTTTATCCTGGTTTTTTTGCTTAACCCAACCCTTGGTGACTTTTATCAAATAATTTGAGGACTGAGTTTTTTTTAAGTTCTTATTCATTATTTATCTAGTCTGTACATAACTCAGTTGCTAGGCTAATGACTCCTAGTAACCAGAAAACCACGTAAATATTAACAAGAGTTAAAGGGAGGTATTTATTAAGCCCGAAAAGACTCCACCAATATTCCGCTCCCCGCAAGCTGCGACAATTCTCTACCACCATTCTCTGAACTGTTCTCACCAAACCTAACGAACCTTATAATTCAAAACTTATTTCTATAACTAGGGAGGGAGGGTGGGTTGTTGCTCCTGCTGCTTTCTCTCTACTGACCCTCTTCAATCCTGAGTTTCACTTTCCTTTTTCCCAA
>JAKJJM010005083.1:0-23863 GCA_021901965.1 Pipa carvalhoi
GATATAAAAGCACGGGGTTTCCAGCGGGATATAAAAGCACGGGGTTTCCAGCGGGATATAAAAGCACGGGGTTTCCAGCGGGATATAAAAGCACGGGGTTTCCACCGGGATATAAAAGCACGGGGTTTCCACCGGGATATAAAAGCACGGGGTTTCACCGGGATATAAAAGCGCGGGGTTTCACCGGGATATAAAAACATGGGGTTTCACTGGGATCAGCAGAATCACTCTTACACAAGCTTTAAGCATGAAAATTGTTGCTAAGCAACAAAAATAAAAAATGTCTGTCTCTGAAGAAATAGGTCAGGAGGAGGCATTTACTTCTCTTTTGGGCTATGACAATTAGTTGTCATGTTAATTATCCACAAATTGCAGTAATTAACTACTTCAGAGCTCCTAGCCCTGCCTTCCACATTATCCTTTGCACCTGAAGGAGCACTATCCAATCAGCATTACCAAATGCACAAGGTGTGCGCAACTCCGACTCTAAATGAAAGGTAAAAATAGAATGTATTCTGAACAACACATAAACATGTTACCTTTAGGCCCGGTTCACACTAGCGCAAACCAACGCTGCACATGAACCCTGTGCTTAAAAAAAAAAATTAAATGCGCCGCAAATCCCTATGTGACTTACCTTGCTCCAATCACACTAGCGTATGATGCGAGCGCGCCAGAAATCTTCACGTCGCGTATTATGCAATTTTGGCCAGCGTATATACACGACTTGAAGAATGTGGCCAGATAGAAGAAGCTGCGCACGCCGAGGGAGCGTTCACATTGCGTCGGGTAAGTACAATAGGAAAGTGTCTCCCGTGTATACGCCGGCCTGAATTTGCTGGCGTACTTTCGGGAGGCACTTTCCTAAAACCCGCTAGTGCAATTAGACTAGTCTGACCCGGGCCTTAAGATTCTGTAAAAACATTAAATGGTAGACTACATTATCAATGTATTAATGCAATTAATAACAGACCAATTACATGAACTTCCTTTATACACATTCTGTTCAGCCTTCTATCATTTACACAGGGCTATTAGCTCACATAAACCAAAACCAATCAGCAATGAGCCTTCTCTAGTACAGGAAGCTTAAAAAATTAAATCCAGCCTCTGATTGGTTGTTTTGGTTTACGAGACGTGTAAAGTCCGCCTCATTGATTAATTCCTCTCTAAAGGCTCTAATACTTCGACTGGCTAGAAGCTGGTCTAGCCTTGTGAAGGTTCTGATGCTCTAATTGGCTAAAGGCTGGTCTAATGTTCTGATTGGCTAAAGGCTGGTCTAATGTTCTGATTGGCTAAAGGCTGGAACCCCTATTCATCAGATTCTGGGGGCCCGTGATCACAATTCTGCTGGCCAAACATAAGCAGATCTTAACCCAACAGCTGAACCAGCACATGAATGGCCAAATTGACAGCAAAATATTAGCTAAAATGAGGTTGGATATTTGCAGGCCCAAACAAACCCGTGTGTCTACATTACTGGAATATAAAATCAGTAGATGCAGCTGTACCTGTACATTCTCCCCCAAAATAACAAAACATATGCTCATTGTCCCTCTAAGAAGGAAGGAAAACCCCAATTATCTAATTCAAAGAAGTCACTAAACAAACCCAGGGACACCAATATAGAAACGTGCAGATCAAATTCATGCGGAAATCAGTTTCTCCTGCAATTTTATTAGTTTTTATTGATAGCTCACAAGCCTCTGTAAGGCTTAATCAATAGCTGGGCCACGCGCAACATTTCTCGGAGGTGAAAGGATTGAATTTAAAGTGGAAAGAAGAGGTACAGATCTTGGCCTGTACACCGGCAGCCACGGTATTGACAATTAATACAACATGTTCTTCTGGGACAGATAAAACCAATCACCAGAGGCTTTGACACTAGAAATAAAAGCATTGTCAGTGCGCCCATTCTGCTCTTGATGTTTAATACGAGGAACTGGATAAATCCTTTTCACCGTGGCAGAGGTGAGAAAATAATGACATGAGGACGAAATGCTCTTGGGCTGGAGAAAAAAAACAAGGGCAGTCTGGTCTATTTATTAATTCTATGTAAAGACTGTGTGTCTGAAGGCAAGAACAAGAACTGGAAAAATGCATGAAAAGGCCACACCTGTTTTTCATTGTTCTGCCCTATTTTAATTGTTTATTTAAAGCCAGGTTCACACTAGCGCAGGCAACGCACCGGGACGCTTCACGGTGCATTTATAGTAAGCGTAGGGGACGCAATGCAAACAATGCGACGAGATAGCAGGAGCCGGGAACGCAGAAGGAGCATTCACACAGCATCGGGTAAGTACAACAGAAAAGCGCGTCCTGAAGATATGCTGGCCTGTATTTGCTGGCGTACTTTTGGGACACGCTTTTTTAAAAGCACAGCGCTAACATGCGCTAGTGTGAACCCAGCCTAAAGGAGAACTATAGCAGCAGAGCATAGTCACCTGATGGATCTAGCGGCAGTACACTAAGGGTAGATCAGTATTCCTCTGACAATCCACAGCCCAGGATCATCAGATCAATACATCTCTCTTCTGGGTTATGTGAGTGAAGTCCGTCCTGCTGCTTTAGTTCTCCTTTCATGTACGGCCTACACTTACAGATGTGAGATGTTCCACAGCTAGATGCAAACAGAAAAATCATCTCCCTCCAGGGATTACATGAAAGTAACAATACGTGTTTTACATTTATTCTTTTGGTCTCCTGTCCCTGGACTATAGCCATGAAACGTTGTGTTTATCAATATTATTATCTCCTAATCTTCCCTTAAATTATCCTGCTTTGATTATTACACTTCCCATAGCACTAGATTTAATCGATTAAAAAAAAAATGGGGGATACTTATAAAGCGTCTTGTTGATTTTTATAGGTTTAAAAAACAACTTTTCAATGTAAAAAAAACTATCAAAAAGCGACTTTCAACATGGCAATAAAATGTTTTTTAATAGCAGATACCGGCATAATAAGAAAAAGACAATGTTTCTCCGGGGTGGTGGTCCCACTATGTGTTATGATTATATATATATATTTTGATACCTGCATTAACAAAAACATCGCAAAACGTATAATAACTGTTTGTTGCAGTAAACCAGACAAAATTTATTGGATGCATTTTATCATGGTCTAACACTTTGTTGCTATTGCCTTCAATGGCCTGCGTTTTGCTTCAATGTAACATTTGCGTCAAAATGCATTCGATGACAATTAGGTAGGTCTCTTATCTCACGCAGTGTTCTGTAAATGGTTCCGGCTAACACCACTTACTATATCTGTTTGTTTTGTCTGTATGTTAGTCATCCTACATGAGATCGGCCCGACTTACTTTTTAAAAGGGAGCAGGCAAAACATAACCCACGCAAACCCATACGTGCTTTAAAAATACTAAGCCTCTGACAAGAGCAAAATCCATTTTATTTTAGTGTTATTTGCGAACAGTATTCGCTGTTTTGAAGCATGAAGCAAAAACGTTACTTTGAGACAGTATCCATTAAAGATGATGTCAGGAGGGGGTGAAGGCGGAGATGAGGTTGCAAGGAGTGCCTAGGTCGTGGCCCCCAGGAACGCCATCCACTGGTGGGTTGGAATACAGAACAAAGGGAAGCAGGACAGAGCTAAAGTACAGACAGGCCGGAGCTTGGACCAAAACCAGGTACAGGAAAGGCTACAGAAGTCAGGACGTTTAATAACAAAACAGAGTAAAACTAGCCCAAACACTTAGCAGGAATATACTATAATTGGACACAGAACATATTTGAAATGAGCCTTATATAGTCTGTTTAACGGGCGCATTGCTGTGCTTAGCTAAGTCAGGTGCGCGCTCCCGTGACATAGGCATGCACGTAACGTGAGCACGCGCATTCGCAAGTGGACCACCGCAGGAACGGACGCCAGTGAGTACCAATCCTCACAGATGATCACATACTCTTTCCGCTATGATCATTTGTAGGCTAGTAAAGTAGCTTACTGGCCATTGGTTGAGCATCTACTGTATAAGAGAATCTGATTAAAACCACATAAGTTTTATCAAAGGATGACCTCAGCTCCTGCAGATCTGCCTTAAGATTAAGTTGGTCACCTGAGATCAACCCTAAAAGGTTCCGTAGCTGGAAAAAGATCCTCGGCTTACAGCATATATTCTCTTCTACCAGCCAGTGGAAGCAACTCCAGGGGAGCCCACCTTACCTTTGCTTACCTACCCTCATTCCACCTCTTCCTGGCACTGGAAAACAGCAATCCGTGCCATACTGGCATGTGGCATAGCAAATACGCTACATGTTTTGTAAGTTTCCTCTGTTAAAGACTAGTGTGTGTAGGATGGCTGGCATTAAGCCTGGAAAGAAACTGGCATCCTGTTCCCGCAGCACAAATACTGAATTAACTATACTACTTTGCTTGTGTCTGTATAAGATCTTTACAAGTGTACAACTGCGCTGTGAATCATTAGCACTAAATGTCACACCACAAATAATCGTGGCAAGGACAGAGAGTGGAAAGGAAAACTATGGCAACCCACAGACCACTGGTTCCAACTGCCCATAAATTTGCTGAGAGTTTGTAAAAATGAGATCAAATTTTCATGTGTCAGTAATAATCTTTGGGAATATGAAAGTTAGTTGTCATGTTAATTATCCACTAATTGCAGTAATTATCTACTTTACAGCTCCTGGCCCCGCTTCTCACATTATCCTTTTCGCCTGAGGGGACGCTATCCAATCAGCATTACCAAATGAACAAAGTATAAATAATTCAGATTAAATAAAAGGGAAAAAAATGAAATATACACTGGACAAAACATAAACAGGTTACCTTTAAGATTCTGTAAACACATCAAATGGTAGACTACATTATCGATGTGTTAATGCAATTAATAACACACCAATTATATGGACTTCTTTCATACAGATGTTCATGATCACATCCCGTTTAGCCTTTTAATCAAGGGCAGTCATTTACTCAGGTCCTAGAAGCCCACAGAAATCAGCAACTGGCTTTATTCGTGAAGCAGTTCTCAAGCATATTTCTTTTGTTTTGTTAAATAATTTCTAATCTGCAAGTACTGGTAAAACTCTTGATTAGTTAATCCCATGATCACCTTGAAATTCTGCGAATGTTATAACCTTATTATCTACGTAAAAGTGGTTTATCAAGGTTAAACTTTTGTGCATCCAAGGCCTAAATGTTTTTGGATTACACCCTGGTGGAAACTCTTTATTCAGAAAAAGGGAATGATTTTTAGAATTTCGTGTGTTAAGATTGAGTGTTTTGTAGTATAAATCCCATGCCGTTAGATCTGATAACGAGGTTGGGAATAAGTTTTGTATTTGAACTCTATTTTGCGGTGGAATCCAATAAAGGTGAGCGATATTAGCATGGTGCACTCTCTATGGTAAACCAGGGCATTAATGGGGTATGGAGAGTTCTTGCTATCATGCTTAAGGCCGAAGAGAAATAGCATCTGTGAATGTCTGGGATTCCAAGTCCCCCTAACATTCTTGGTTTGTTCATGACTGAAACGGAGATGTGCGGCCTTTTACCTTCCCAAATTAACTGTGAGATTGCCTTTTTGCAGAGATAAAGCGCCTGATTTCGGAAATTTTAAAGGTAATGTTATAAAGAGATATAATAATCTGGGCAAAAGCATCACCTTTATAGTGACTATATGCCCAAACCAAGATAAATGATATTTGGACCAAGTTAGTAAGTCTATTTTGAGTCTATCGTTGGGGTTAGTTTGCAGGGTATACCATGTTGTAAGAGTTAGAGAGAGTGATTCCTAGATATTTGATAAAGTTTGGTTGCCAAGTAAATGGAAAACTTGATAAAGTATGTATGATCTGGTCACCAGGTCATAGCTCGTGATTTACATTGATTTAGATTAATTTATCTTAAAACTTGAAATATTTTGGAACAGTGATAGTTTATTTTAAATATATGGAAGTGAAATTAGAGGTTGGCATAACGTGAGTAAGATATCATCAGCAAATAGTGAAAGATTATATTCGGTATGACCTATTGAATTCCACAAATGTTGGTGCTGTCTAATATATTGAGAGGTTCCAGTGAATAACAAAGGGGATATCGGACAAACATGTCTTATCCCTCCTAGAATAGTTAAATCTGGGGATGACATATCTGTCATTACAGCTTTATGAGTGGACCATCTATTTGACACTGAAGTTGAGTTAAAAAAATAAATTTTGTAAACTCTTAATTTCTTAATAAAGCCTCAATCATTTTCCAGTGACATTTCCCTCTATGTTTATTCTAGCCCCGCCATATCATCTCAACTACTGCATGGTCCAACCCAAGTGATATTGTGGATTTTTCTTCTTCTCATAGCAGATGCATTTAAAATATAACCAATCCTGGAGAAAGTGTCATGAGGTTCTGAATAAAATATATAGTCCTTATCTAAAGGGGGTTTTCTCTCCATATAAATCACTGAAATTAGTTTTCAGAAGTTGTTTAGTGAACGCTTTTGCACCTCTGGTTACCTCTTGACAGAAAGAGGAGGAAGGATTGCATCTAGAACTATCTAAAATGTCATGTAATTTCGTATTAAAGTCTCCGCTGATAATCACCCTTCCTGTCATGACCTTTCTAAGCTTACTGGAAAATTTTGTAAAGAGTTTTTCATTGAATGCTGATGCTATCGTTGGTTGATGGCCCTGCAGGATACCCAAAAGAATTATGTATCTTCCACTGTTGTTTAGGTGATAGAACCGTTAAATTACTTCCTAAAACTTTAGAATCTTACAGTTGTTCCAATCATGCAGAGTATATTGTACCAAAACTAAGAGCATATCTTGTAAGCCAGAGATATCTATCTAGCATTAACAGTATACAAGCAATGGAGCAGAACAGAGTAAGACATTAATTATTATCTTATAGCATTTTCTCACCCTATAATAATAGCAGTTTCAATCTGACAGGAACTTAAAGACTAATTAAAGGTCAACTCTTATTATGAAGCAATAAGACCATCTTTGATGCCAGAGACAAATCCTCTGTTTTAATATGTCTCTACTTCAGAAAGAAATTAGTAACTCAGATCCATATATCAATCATTGCTCGTGAGGGTTGGAGTAGAAGGTCCCTAATAAGAATCCAAGTTTAAGTATTGACTTGCTTCAGTTATCTCATTTGGATCTCTAATTACAATAAAAATTAATAAAAAAAAAAAAAAAAAAAAAAAAAAAAAAAGAGTCCTTTAGAGTGGAACATCAATTTAAAGGGAAACCCCCACCTGTGGAGAATGTTCATGGTAGATAATACTGAAAGTAATGGTTTGAGACTCCTGTGTTCCGGCAGAATCAAAGGAGAAAGATCTGCATATATTTGGGATTTAACTCCCTCAATGGTTATGGAAGAGTCTCTGGCCGCTTTCAATATTTGTTCTTTTATCTGAAAGTAAACTTTATCACAACATGGGTGACACAAGGTGGAATCTTGGGTTTTGGGAGTAACACTCCATGAGCTCGATCCATTAGCAGGTCTGCTTGGGTTTCGTCATGGAGTAGAGATTGGAAATATTTAAGCAGGAATGATTCCAAGGGGGTATCCTTTTATCGCCTTTTAACATTAAAGTGAATGTTTAATTGTGTTTGTTCAACTGGATGAATTCTGCTGTCCATCTCTTAATTCCTCATTAGGGTTAGCAGAGTCCTCAGGTGCTGATGAGGCTTTACTCGCTCTTGTTGTACTTGTATTGGATTTAAAAAACTAAGTTGGTGCCTCTGGTGCAGCAGTATTTTTCTACCTGCCCCAGTCACAATTTAAGTTGAAGAGTGACTTATGATTAAGAAATGCAAAACGTGTAGATAATTACACACTTGCAAAAGGTACAAGGTTAAATTTGTGTTAAAGTGTAACAATTTCCTTTCAATTAAAAAGCATAGTCTATGCCCAATTAGTAATTTCCTGGGGGAATCTCAGTAGCTTGTTACTCCTTGGACGTAGGCCTTAATTCAAATACTTGCAAGCAGGTGTTATTTTATGTAGCGTATATACTGTATGCTCAATAATCTATATTTGTTAGCTGCCATCTTCCCCAATGGTCAGGCAATGACCCCCTTGGGTCTAATTTTCTAACACTGGTGCAATAACCCTTAGCAACCAATTAGCTTTGATGGGTCAGTGCAAGTTTTGCACTGCTGTCTTTGCGGTGTGCAATTAGCACATCACTATAAAGGCTTCTGCCTGGTTAATATCCTTTAATGTCTGGGCTCTTCCCAATCAACTACAAGTATCTAGTTCACCCATCATGGTCTCTGCCAGGAGAACTAAGGTACCAAAGACACTACAGGTAGACTATAAAGGCTTCCAAGTAGAAACAAGAGTGCCAAGAGGAAGCAAGTTTCTTTATTATAATAAATTCTGCTAATAGCATTTCCTCAAAATTAATTATATGCCACAGTGCTGTAATTTTATAATTATGCTTTCTTAGCTGACAGATAATTAAATTAAATTATCAAGATATTAATTTTACAATAAATAAATAAATAAAACAAGCTCTAGGATTGCTCAGACTTTGCAAGGCAGCTTCTACCCTAATCCACTGTCTGCTCCTACCCCGCCCATTTAGTCTGCTCCTACCCCGCCCATTTAGTCTCCTCCTACCCCGCCCATTTAGTCTCCTCCTACCCTAACCCATTGTCAGCTCTTGGGCTCCACACCATGTGACTAAGCCTACATCCCCCTGGTCTGTAAACTCCTAGATATACAATAAGCTGAATGTAGCCATGTTTCTGGTCTTGTGCTTGAGACCTTTAAAGCCATCATTATTATGTTATGCAACAACTATCAAACCTGGAGTCACAAATTGGCTTAATTTCTTATATAATTATGTACAGCACCCTTTGGTGGCAAAAGCCCATAATGTACAAAATAAACTATATTATTATTTTACTAATCTTTACAATTAGATGCACTTTTACAGTTATCCTTGAATGGTTCAACTTTCTATTCAATAATAAACATACTGCAAAGCACAAGTAATAGCTTTAAACGCCTTTATTCATCTTTTAACACCCTCCTATCTCTCTCCTGTGCCATCTACATCCACAGAAATCTCTGCCCAAGACCTGGCAGTCTACCTCCAAAGCAAAGTTGATCGGGCAAGTCATCATATCAAATTAGTGCACACCTCCCTTCAAAAACATTCCAACTTTAGTACCGTAAAGCAGCACTTACCGTTAACAAATGTCTCTAGTTATCTGTCTGCATGATTTAGGGAACATGTTTTAGGAGACACTACAGTGTATAAGAGGCCTGACTAAGCCTGTCTGTCAATGAGACCTACTGTGTTTGGAGTACGGATGCATGAAATTAGCATTTCTGATTGTTAATAAACTATATCATAAGCTACGTATTAACGTTAATTGCAATGTAAAGTTAAATGATCATGGACAAAGTAGGATTAATTTTCCCATGCGTGAGTAAAATGTGACAAAAAAGATCTGAGTCCAATTCAACCAAAGCCTTTAAATTCAGCCAAAAATTAATCACTTAAACATTTCACAAAAAGATACCAGTCACTCCAAAACACACAGGGTCACTGGTGATGGCAGAAATAATCAGGTTAAACACTTGTACATTTAAATGTGTCTTGTGGCTATTTTTTGCGTCCATAGTGATACAGATAAAAACAAAGATAAATGAGCCATGCTTTGGTTGTATAAATGATCTATTCACTAACATTGTCTCCTTGCTTCTGGCTGGTTACACTATAACCACCTGCTGGTGTTTTTTCATTTTCTCTTACACATTTGGACACACAAAGAACTATTTAGTGCTATCCACTCCCGAATTCTAAACCCAGAACATCTGCACATTTCATATACCTGTATGTATTTAAGTATCTCTCTCTGTCTATCTACAATTTATCTCTATAACAATGCTTTACCGGGAACATCAGTACAAAGTTAAGGCAAGTAAATAATAGAATGAACATAGTTATGTACTGAAATTAGACATTTTTAATGATATATCAGTTTTCTGACAGATCTATTCTACACACCCATGGCCTTTTGTAAACTGCCACAGGACTAAGTCTCGCTAAGTCGAGCAGAGGGAAAACTTGTTTGAAGACCCAACGATCTACATGAGTTTGGCTACAGACCAATAGTAAGACATCACATCACTTACAAGTGAAACTTCTCCTCCCATACGGGATTCAGGTTGCCATAGATGGTTTTTGTTCTCTTCTTGGTTTTTCCAACCTGCACAGTGACATATGGGTCAGAGGAACCAGTCTTATCCTTGGCTTGCAGACCCTGGGCGCACAGCACTAGGAAGAAAGGTGAAGGTGGGATATAAGAATGATTGTGGGAGCAGGTGGGGCCACCCCAAGGCTTTAGTAGACACAGTAGCTTATTAAATGGAATTCACAAAAATACAATACATTAAGATTAGAAAGTTTATGTGGAAGATGAGTTTATATGCAAGAATAGTATTCTGGAAAAAGGGAAGAAGACACTGCAGCTGTGCACTACAAGCACTGACCCGTACCAAAGAGCCACAGAGTTTAATAATGTGAACAGAGCTGAAGTAATCAGTCATCCCTGAGGAGATCCGAATGGCAGGACCAGCATAAGCGTTCTCTTCCTACCAATACGTTAATGTCACGTCTGGCTTTCAGGTCTACTAAGCAGGCATATAGATTGCAGTCATACATTCTAATGCACTTAATAAAGGAAAATACATTCTGTCTCACACAACAGGAGATAATTGGGGAAGCAGGGAAACAAAGGTGCTCCTTTCTGCTTTATGCCACATGTGGCTCTGTCACGAATGGAAACTATAACATGAAATGCATATGAGTGGTCCTAAAGGAGAAGGAAAGGGGACAGCGTGGGCTAAACAAAACAGCAAGGGAGAGGCAAGACAGTGAGGGAGAGGGAGGAGCCTCAGTGTTAGGGAGGGGCAATAAAGTTAGGGTGGGGAAAGACAGTCAGGGAGGGGCCAGACAGTAAGCAAAAGGAGAGATGGCAAGAGAGAGGCTAGATGGCAAGGGAGAGGCCAGACAGCAAGGGAGGAGTCAGGTGATGAGAGAGGCGCAGGCAGTGAGAGAGGGAGGGGCAAGATGGCATACTGGTATTTATATATACACACACACCAGTGAGAAAGACAGAAGGCTTGTACATTTACCTGTGATAGTGATCTTGGCAGACCATTTGGAGGTTCCATCCAACACACTCTGTTTCACTGTTTTCATCTGCTGAGCGTGCATCACTTTACTCACACTGAAAACATCCCTAATAACATCAAATATCTCAGGCTTGTTCCTCTCCCTAATCTTCATACGGTCCTTCATTGCCATGATGATGTTCTGTGTGCGGTCCTCTGCACCATGCTTGGAACTCTTCTCTGCTGCACCTGTTATGTAGGCAAACACACACAGAACTAGTCTTTGAACCATAAACTAATGAGTCAATCCCCCAAACAGCCAAAGTCTGTGAGATGGAGTTTCAGAAGCAAAATTAGTTCAAAGCCTCTGAGGTTAGGCATCATATATACCTTTGGAACGCAACTTGGCACTTCTGATATATGGAATCAAATGTCTGCTTGAAATGAAACACACCGGACAAAGGCATAAAGGAATATAGGAAAAAAACTAACAAGCTATGCAATGCTTTGGTACATCAACCTCATGAACTGGATTGGCAATTAACAACTTGGGGGATAAACCTGCCCAAAACACTGATGGTAATGGTCACCTTCAAAGATTGAAATAAATTAAGTAGCATCCAGAATACATCAGTGTGCAGCCCTGGTTTTAAACAGATTCGGTGCACTTAGGCATCAATGCTCCTATGTGTAATTATTTAACCCTATGGTTGAGGCAGGATTAATCGTAATTGAGCGAAACAGTGCCATCCTGCCTAAGGGTATATTTACCCCATTCCAGTTGACCAATCACTTGCTTTACAAGGACTGTACTCCCTTGTTTCAGATGTTGGAGAATGGGTGGAATGGCTGGGCCTATCCTGGATTCCTTGGAAGAAATGCCTTTTTCCATACTTTGCCATTTTAAGGCTCTCTCTTTGGGTCTCCATTTGAGAGGTGGAAGGACATTCTTTGGAAGAAGAGCAACAGGTTGGCCTCAGTCAGGCAGACTGCATTTAGAGCGGCAGCAGTAAGCCCCTTTACTGAATCATAGAGCATTAAACAAGATGCTGCTCTCACAAAACTTCGGTGAGTAATTCTTAGAGTGTAGGGTATAGCCGTAGCCGCAATAACATTTTCACACCAGGCAACTTTTCAAAAAGAAAAAAAAAAAAAGCTGCCCGTAGCAATTTGTGTAAAACGATAACATATGGGCCAAACTTGTGCAAAGTGCTGCAATGAACACACTAAACTGATGCATTACGGCATGTTGCAGAAGTGTTTCCACACTCACATTTTGCATAAATTATTACAGGCAGCTTTGGTTTTCTATGAAAAATCAGCCGCCAGGTGTGAAAACTGTTGGTACTTGACACTTTTCAAAGAATCCGCAATTACAGGGTGCCCAGTGTCCATCCAGAGCGTAAACCAGCTAACCCTTATAGAAAGATTTTTATATAGATGAGGCCGCGTGTGTGCAAAGAGAGAAATGGTTAAACCAAAACACAGACAGATGCGAGCTCTTACACTCTTGCAGTCTTGTAATTAACAATGAACGAAGTACTCAGATCTGCTGCGAGGAAGATTAGAACAATTCGTCTGCCACTTTGCAAATCGACGGGAACATTTCCATGGATTTACAGAATCCTGGAGTTCCATATGCTCAGAGCTGCGATCCTGCCAGGCAGAACGTGCCAGTACAAGAGGCTAATACAAGCAGATGGGGGTTCTTTAAGGTAACGCAGTGCAAAGCTTAGTCCTGCGCCAGATGTTACCGGGAAGCGTCCCCACAGTTTGCTGCAGTCGAGAGGAAAGCATCGTGCACATTCGGATAGTAGAACACAAAATAACATTACAAAAAATATATATAATTCACAGACTAGAGAATTTCATCACAGACACACAAACAGTGATTTAGCTACTGAACGACAACTCCCAGCGTGAAAGACTATGGGTGCGGCAATCCATAAATACATGTATAAACGCACAGTGCAACGGTCTCAGTCACCAATTAGCCATTATTCCGACATTTACTAATAACTTCAAGGTTCTGTACAATTGGCCACAGATAAAAGCAAATAACCCACTCGGAAAGGAGAAAGGGCTTTTGGCTAATTGCAGTTTTTACATGGTAGCCCAATGGCTGTTTTTTTCAAGCAAAGTGTGGCCTTTTAGGACCATGATAGGTGATGGGCGTTGCCTTCACACTAAAGACTACTATGAATCATTGATAACTACCCAGAAGTCACTTCTTCCTTTGGAATAAATTCTGGCACCTTTTCTCGATGAGGAATCGCTAGAAAATCTCCCTAGGTTAACTCAGCGTTGTAATAATGACACAAATGAAAAGTTTATAGTTGACTGTGGCTATGGGAGGATGCTGGGGAGCAGAGTTTGAACACTAAGATTGGCTATCACAAATACAATAGACTGTTGGGGAGATGTAGCATTATAAAGGATAATTGTACTGGTTTGCCATCTATGTACGCAAATCAGTTATGATATCATCAACCACCTGAATTCTGCAGTAAAGATGTCCAGTTTGGGTTTTTGCAGTTGCACCAATGTGGATTTCTACCTTGCCACCATGTTTATTCACAAAGTGCATGCTTGGAATTCTGGGACACTCGTTACTTCTGCACTCTTCTTGACTAAGTCGTCACTTATCTAATTGTAATAGCTATACTTTAACCTACTATCTGGCCAAGGATGCTGCAAATTACATTCTGGTACAGTTAAAAGCTTGATTGTGTTTGATTCAAAGGAAAGAATATTGTTTTTCTTACCTTCTGGGGAAAAAAAATAAAGGTTTCTCCAAGTACAAAGACCTTTTGAGCTGCTCTCTTAGCCTTGAGCACTGATTAGCACAGCCAGGAATACAAATTATACACTGCACTCACATAAAAAGCGTACAGCAGTGGGCACAAGCAATGTGTAATCTGCAGAACAGACGCTGAAATTATCCCAGGTGAGGAGCTCTTTACAGCAAACCTAGCAATTTGCACTGTACAGAACAGAGAGTAAGGCTCCTTCTGTATTCTCTAAACCTGCCCGCCGCTAACAGCCAGATACTGAATTGGTTTTACTCTAGATCGAAGACAGGTTTTAAATAAACTAGGGTTCTGAGCAAACTAGAAGAGGGAATGTGGGTTTCCATTATAATCTTCATTTTATTTTCTGTTGAGCAGGAAGCATCTCCTGGCCACCTACTGTAAGGCACCTAGAAAGGCATGCAGGGACAGACCAGAACTGTTTTTCTTGCTGAAGTACTTACGCTGTAAGCAGTCCGCATTGAGTAAGTCTTGGCACTTTTCATGGCATTTGACTCCACACTCGCTGCAGCGCATTCCCTGCCGAGCGATGCCCCACAGCAGGCCCTCACACTCATAGCAGTAGGTGGGGGTTGTTGCAGTCCATACCTCAAAGTTATGGGGAGTAGTACAGGAGATTGGGTATATTAAGGCCTGTAGGGTTTTCTTGTATACGTGGGATTTCTGAAAGGCAATACAGAACCCTGAGAATGTAAATAAGTCACCCATGTTCCCCAGAGGGCAAGCTGACAAAGGTCATTCAATTACAAGGGATCTCTTTTTTTTTTTTTTTTAAATAACATTTTACCCCAGTTGCCCTGACCATCCCAGATATTTCTCTGTCCTTACTCACCACCCATGATCCCCTCTTGCCTTTTCATGTTGCTCACACTTCCTTTTAATTATATACCTCACCTTCAATCATATCATATTTTGTTTAAACACTTATCCCTCTAATTCCTCTCTCCCCTCTAAATCTACACCTCAGTGTGTCCTTATTCTCTGCCTCCCAGCAGTCAGCCTTCCACCTCAAAGTCTGATCCCCACCCAATGACATTCTGCTTCCCCCAACAAAGTCTGATTCATCCCCCCCAACAGTCTTTTTCCTTCCCACACAGTCTAATTCTGCCCACCAACAGTCTCCATCCCCCTTACACAGTATTATTCTCCCCCAACAGTCTCCCCCTCTTACACAATATGATTCTCCCCCAACAGTCTCCTCCCTCCTCACACAGTCTGATTCGCCCCGACTGTTTTCCCCTAACACAGTCTGATTCCTAGCCCCAACAGACCAATATCACCTTAAACAGTCTTATTTGCTGCCCAATGAGTCTGATTCCCCTTAACACAGTCTAATTCCCTAAATCAACAGTTCACTTCCCTCTAAAAAAGTCTGCATTTACCACCCCAACAGTCTGCTTCCCCCTCACACAACCTTCTACATCAGCAAACCAAACACAACTTACCAGGTCTTCATCTTTGAGAGAAGTTCGGGTAGCCATGGCTGAAGTAATACCAGCTTTCCGAGACTGGACCAGTGACTAAAATAGTAAAAGTATAAAGTTACGCTGAAGGAAAGAGTTAATCAATCCTGAGTCAAGGCCAAAGTCTACACAAAGGGTGCAAACAATGGGTCAGGAATCAAGCAGGGTGCGCGTGAGCCAGAAATTCTTCAACGCCATGAGTGAGCAGGGTATCACTAATCTGCTAGGGTATGTGACAGTAGGAGGTAAATAATCGCACAATATGTATAGCAGGAGATCACTAATCAGCAAGGGTAAATATTGATATATGAAATCATGTACTGGTTATGTTTCATGCTAGAAAGAAATAACTAATCTGCTAGGGTATGTGACAACAGAAGATGTATGAGAGCAAGAGATCACTAATCAGCAAATGTAAACACAAGAGTAAATTTGGATATATAAAATTACTAACTAGTTATAATGTGTGCAAGCAGAAGGCCACTAATCTGCAAGGATGTGAGCGAGCCTGAAATCACTAATTTGCAGTTGTGTAAGTGAGCAGATCGCTAACTGATAGGGTGTATGACAGGTATTTACACCATTTCTTGTCCAATAGGATGGTATGCCAAGGTATACAGCTTCTATAGTTCAGTAGCCAAACCATAATAGTAAAAAATGAAGTAAAAACAAAAAAAAAGGGATAAAAATAAAAAGGTCAATATAAAATGGTGGGAAGAGCGGATGCGTACATACATGCTAGGGTACGTTCTGCTTCCCAATACCACGGTTAAGGAAGACAAGAGGGGATAACAACTGCTGAATGTGAGAGAATCGCATCCAGTGCCCATCACTGAGTATAATGTATATAGGGAAAATCAACAATATACTTCCACAATCTGAATGGATTGGAATGTAAGGCATGTGTGTCCAACGAGGCCCAACTCAAGCATGTTCAACAGGGCAACGACTACCTGGCAATGAACTCCTGCTCATTCACTGGGCTCTGTCTACCCTCTACTAACTACAGTCTCTGCTTATTACTGCACCTTATTCTTGCCTCCAGACATCTTTTGTCTGAAATCATCCCACCACCTCCTATAGTTAACCTCTCACTCTAGGATAAAGGATGTTGGGTATCTTATTGGTTCTGGTTTCACACAATCTTCTAATAAGACTGACTTTGCTCTTGTTCTGCTTGGCCTCTCCTTTTTTGCAGGCTATGTTTGGAGATTAAATTTAGAATTCTTGGGACAGATGTGGTTATGTGAGGTGTCACCAACTCTGATGAGAAAGCCACATCATGATAATGTTGGTAGGTGGCATATTTCCTCTCTAAATTGGCAGCGCTCTGCTTGGGTGGTCTGCGGAGGTAGTGTGGCAACCATACCACCTGGTTAACAGACATGTGAGCTTCCGTCCCTCTTATGAGAAGAAGAAAGAGTTGTTGACTCTCCACCATACTTGGGTGGACCATGGCAGCTAATGTGATATGGGTACAGATTTATTCCACTGTGGATTGGAAACTATTCAGCAGTAGCACCAAGTGTAGTGTGCTGTAGGAACAGACAGGTTTCATGGCAGCAGGAGCCTCCCTAGGAAAAAGGTGTGCACTACTTGTTTGGTGATACTGCTGCACTGCATGGGCAGGACAGATAACTACAGTATTACATATTGTGCTGATCTAATGTTCTGCTGTGGCTATGAAGGTTTTTGATCTGTAGAAAGTGTATTTGAAACACTCCTGTCACTCGAGATATTCATAGTGCAAACCAAGGGCTCACCTTGGGAGAGGATTGCTAGGAAACCTGTGCTGTCCTGGACTTTCTAAGTAAAACTGAGTTACATCGTTACCAGTATTACCAGCACAAGTTTAGTTTACGGTTGCCTACAATAAAGTCAGGTACTGCAGTCTTCTGTTTCTGTTCTTACAAACTGACTTATATTGATGGATTCCCCCAAATACTGTGAAATACCTGCCACTTCAAACGCCACAATATTACCCTCCCTTAAAATGCCAATCTCTGGCATTCGCGTGGTTCTACAGGTGAATGGATCATTATGAAAAGAAGCAGAACCTTCAGCGTGCAATCCCCCTTGAATTCCCTGTGTCATTTGGCAGGAGTGGCATAGTATGTGGACAAGCTCTCAGTCCAGTCTAGACACTTATATCTAGGTCTACTCCATTACAAACTGGGTAGAAATAAAAACAATTATGTGGTTCCATTAAATCAGTGATGTCCAGCAAAGAAAAAAAAAACAACTCATAATATCACTTGTTTTAAGAAATGTAGCACATCTAGTTCATAGCAATAAAACAAAAGGAATAAAAAGTAGGGAGTACCCATGTTGGCTTGGAGTGGGGCGGGCACCACTTACCATAGCCTGCAGAATGTCGGCAAGTGAGAGAATTAATTAAATAATAGGTTAGCGATTGGCTGGAAAGACAAAAAGTAACACGTAATCTTCGAGGAACTATGGCACCAGCCTATCAGCTACTTTATAAGCAAATAGTCATTCCATATGGTGTCTTAATTCAACGATACACTAGTGTTTATTTAGAATCCTAACCCTGTGTACCCTGGTCAAATAAACGGAGGCCACTGAGGCTGAAATGAAATATCTACAGATTTAATTGAACTAGCACCTCGTCACACTTCCTACCCCTGAAATTTTCTAGAAAAAAATTCCTTACTTAAGACTTTTCTGCTTAGTTTTAAGGGGTTCTCCAGCATCTGGTTAACCAAAGTTGAAAATACCTTAAACTTTATAAACAGACATTTTTGCAATATATTTTAATTATACTTTTTCAAACACAGAGAGTTAACGTGGCTGCCTGCCCAATCCTCAAGTACTGCAGATAGAACACAGCTGCCCAGTGCTGAATGTGAAGGATCGGGCAGGTACGGCACTAGATTTATTGCTCAGCAGTTTTTTTTTTGTTTTAAAAGGTTTTTTAAGAAGGAGTTTAGCCTGGCTGCCTGCCCAATTCTCCCTGTTCCTCACCCCATCAACAGCTGTTTCAATATTATAATACAGTATATTAAAAACAAAAAAATGTCAATTTAAACATGAAAAGTAGCTTTAACTTTGGTTGACCACATATTGAACATCCCCTTTAACCAATAGATTAGACCTGCTCTTAATAATATATGAAACATAAATAAATATATTGGGAGGTGAAATGTAGCAAATTGAATAAACTGCTCCCCCCCAACCTAATATTTGCCGTGAATATAAGCTGCCCTGAATCACTCGAGAGAATGCATTTTTTAAATAGTCTATTTTTTTGCCTCCAAGATCTTAAAGCCAGGAATCTCCCATTTCTTGCTTTCTATATTTTCTATCATTTTACCCTGTACTATAAGAAGGCATCCTCTATATTTTATTTCCCTTACTCTTTGTCTCTCAGAGGTGACTATTCAAACGAGAAGTACAGAAAAAGAAAAATGTTATGTGGATTGAAAAGACAGTTATTCTGATGCAGTACTAGTCAGAAAGCTTTGAAACTGAATTCCTAATTCTTATTGGTTTGTGTTGTCTCTTTCTCTGCTCATGCAGTCAAACTGGGCTTTGTGGGGCGCTTCCAGAATGCATACTGTGTGGGGCGCTTCCAGAATGTGTACTGTGTGGGGTGCTTCCAGAATGCGTATTCTCTAAAGATCTAGAGGAAACAACAAGAACTAGCTGCAACCACAAAGAATTAAAACAAACTCTAATGCAAATAAGGAATTTAGCTTCAAAGATAAATCTTTTTCTAGTTGTGTGTAGCAAACTGCCATGACAATCCAAACAGTTTTTTTTTCCTGATGTTATAGACTTTTAAATAAGCCCTGAATTAGACAGTAGTGTCTGAATGATAGTTCACAAGCTAATTCATCAGCATTGTACTTTATTATTAAAACAGAAGAATGGTCTTAACGAGCAAAGACTTACCAGATCGCTAACCAGCGGAATTGGCTTCTTCTTGCGGAGATCCGGCATGCTGTCAATGCCATATAACCCTCCACCGGGCCTGAAAAACAATAAAAGACATTAGGGCCACAACACAGGCTCAATGAAATTGTTAGTGAAGTCTGTTCCATGAGTGCCTCCATTGCACAACTATGTAAGAACCCACAAAACATTGTTTGCACTATGGGAAATTTGTGGGGTTTCTTTTTTTTTTTTAAAGGGGAAACATAGGCTTGTTTTGTCTAGGGGTGATTGTTCACTTGTTCGCTTCCTAGGGCTGTGGTCCTCTCTGCTTTCTGCTTCCTCTTCAACATCACTCGAGCAAGCGCAAAGACAGTATTACATCAGAATTCTTAAAGAGGAAGCAGGAAGTGAAGAGAATTGCAGCGCTGCAATGGAAGAAAGGATCAGCTTTCACAGAGAGCAAGAAACAGCACTGGGAAAATAAAGCAATTGGTAAAGTATACTGTCCCAAGAATCCAAATCAAACAACAGACAACAGATCCACATGTTCCCTAAATGCCTTCGTGCTACACATAAATGCATGGACAGGTTTCTTAAAGATCTCATTTGGCAACATGGAGATCTAACTGTACATGTTCTGGTTGATAAATCCATATAATATGAATAATCTATTCTATATAGTCTTATAAGGAACTATGGGGGCAAGTTCAGCGGGATATAACGCAGGAGGTGATAGGTGACCAGCTGGATGATTTATATCGCAGGAGGTGATAGGTGACCAGCTGGATGATTTATATCGCAGGAGGTGATAGGTGACCAGCTGGATGATTTAGTCTCCTCTCAGATCATCCGGGATACCATTACATGAACCACTACTAACCAGTGCCATGTATAAGCATCAGGAAGACAGGGGAGGCACCTGCTAGTGGGCCTGTGTGAGACTCTAGAGCCACCCCCCAACTGCTGCAAGCAGGCAATTTCTTGCAAATGAAATGAGAACTAAAGTCAGAGGCTTAGGGGACATGCTAAATGCCGGCCAGCAAGTGACTCACTAAATTAAGCCTTTCAGCAGGGCAGGTGGCTTACTCTGCAGCTGGCTGAGCCCTTGTTTCAATATTTAATGATGGGCACAGCGCTGTCATGGCAGGGAAATGGATCCAGCCTGTGGCACAGATCCCATTGGGCACATGCGTATACGGTGCTAAGCCTATTAGCACTGCTTACACATGAATTCAGCATCAGAGAGCTAAAGGGTGGTCCTAATCCCCCCAAAATAAATTTCTAGCCCAGAGTCCAACACTGCTTCTAACTGGGTTCCACTGATTACTAGAGATGGGCACGGATACATTGTTAGGGAAGATTTGCAGAGACCATGCCATTTATTTAGTGCATTTCATTTCTGTTTCTCCGGGAACAAAAGCGAAACACTTGCCCCATGTCATGGGAAATCATGTTCTGTTCACGAATGCATGAGGCAGAAACAGGTTTATTTCTTCCAGCTAAAATATACCATTGTTTGTGCCTCCAGATCAGTCTGCTCTGATTGTTTTTACGATCTCCGTACCGAGTGGAAAAGGTTTCATAAAAAAGCAAAAATAAAATGGAGATAATTTCCTATTCTTCTTTGTACCAGCACAGGCTACGCAAGCAATTTAGCCCTAAAAAGGTTCCCACACCTACAATTTAACATATCATTTTGTGACCACCTGCTGACAAAATCCTTACTTACATAAGTACAAACATATTGCACACTTTCTTTGGAAACCATAATCTTTCTACTATTCACATTTAATATGAACCTGAGACATTTTCTGTCCCACAGTGTGCACAGCAGGTTCTATCAGTAACAATAACAGTGACAGTCTAGTGCTATAAATACAGGAGGACCCTGATACATGTCATATTTACTATAACAGATGGAAAGTGTGCCTGGTTATTAAATGTAAGTCTACTGTAAAACGCAGTTGGACTGTACCCATGAGATCCTAAAATTCTCCGGCACAAGACTCATATGTGAAATATGTTGTGTAATTCCAAACAATGCGTGGAAGTGCACACCAAAAACAAAATGGGTGTGGGGATGCTGGGATGCTGGGTGCACATCACAGGATAAAGGAAGTGAGGAAAAAGAATCTGCACACACAGGCTCACAGGTAGGTAAAGAACCTAATTTATTGGTCCATAGATACAGGTTACAGTAACGTTTCGGGGGGTAAGACCACCCTTCGTCAAGCCGGACGCAAAGGCACATTCGGAGCTTCGGGAACGTGGCCCTAAGGGGGTTATTGGCTAAGGTGAGAATTCGACTATCGAATTCTCAAACAGCGGAATACCATATCAAATCCGCAACAATATTCCCATAATGAAGACGTGACAGTGGCAGTCAACTGCGACCATCTTTAGCTGGTGAATTCACACCTTTATGCAACAATCTGGACTTTAGTCAATAACCCCCTAAGTATTGGCTAACTGGTTTCTGCTTACCCAGGATGCACTGTGATTGCCATACCTCCTGGCTGTGTTTAACAGCACAATCTGTTCACTAGGTTATTTATAAGCAGAACTTTTTAACATGATTCATTTGTGTGAGAGTTGTAAACTACACACTATGTAAATGTGTAAAATGAATTCCTGGTTTTGCTTTCTTATTATTTCACATAGACAAAGAGGTCTGTGAGCAACAAGTCCGAAATGGCTTAAAAACCCCTTTTGGCAAGAATTCACTGAATGAGGATTACTTGTGACATGTGGAAGAGCAAGAAGGGGTTAAAAAAAAACTAACACTTAGACTGCCAAATTCACTGCAACCCCTGCTTGTAAACAGCACAGTATAGGGAATTACACCGGCTTTGGCAGGCAAATAACGCACAAACAGGAACTCAGATATGTGCATTAGATGGTCTTACCGGGGTCACTGGGTGCTAACAAGCAAAGCTGGCCAGAGGCAGGTCTGACAAATACTTACAATATAAATATGCAAACTGAGTTACACAGGGGAGTAATGCAATATAGAGAGTCATTTCTTTTAGCAGAGTGATAGACATGGCACGTTGAAGGGAAATTATTACAAAAGAAAATTACATTTTGCTCGTGCCTTTAAACAATTTATACGGCTTATTAAAGTAGGTGCGCATTTAAAAATCTTGATTTTATTTTCATCCTGAATAAACTAGAAATGGAAAACAGACTTGTATTCTGTCTTTCCACTGAACACAGTCTCCTGCAGGCTATGGCACCATAAACATTGCAAAGGATGGAAAATTGTGCTTGTTACATGGCAGCTTTATGAAAACTGCATATCCAGTAACAAAAAAATAAATAGTACAGCGGTGTCTACTGCGTCCGAAATTAACTATGATTATTTAAAAATGAAGGGTTTTGGGAAAGATAATGTCCCTTTGATTAAGACTTAGTATAGCTTTCCAGCATTCACACAACAGATGTTTACAAATTTGGCTAATGGAATTGTTCGGAGATGAACCGTTAAGCAATGACCAGGTGTATGAGTCACTGATTTCATTCTGTTTTCTGAAGCGGCGCATTCTGTTAGAAATCAATGTATTGTAAATACGAGCGCCGGGTGCTTCTCGAATATGGCAACAGAAAATCAAAGCCATATGGAGAATATCAAATATACTAAAACGAGAAGGACTCAGAAACAAAACAGTAAATGACAGACTCTTCTGATTGGTAACAGACGCCAATTAGTAATGAAACACATAGGGAACGCCAGATTCACATACTGGGAGATTGAAAGGAAACGCCACAGTCTCCTCGCTCAGGGGTATACAATGACTTACCCTCCTTTAAACCATGGTGGCTTCGTTGGATCCCCATCATCTTGCGTCTGAAGGAGAATAAAACATACAGAAATCAGGAAAAAGCTTGTTATTGGGACCTGGATTTGGAGAAAAGATACAAAAAAGAAGCAGTAGACAAGAAGCAAGCATGGGATAGTATAAAACATATACACTCCTGTTTCCAGAGGCACCTCTAGGAGTATGGCAGGGAATGGGGGAAGCACATGGATGTAGGGTTTCATGGAAATGGGTTTATAAACCTTCTGCCCGGTGCATGTGAAACCTAATTAGGGTAGACTGCACAATCCCACACAGTAAATACTATTAGAGAGGTTATGTCACAGTAGTTTGGAATATCACTTGTTTCTGTTGCTGAATAGTAGAGTCTGGTTAATCCGTTGGGAATGGTCAGACTTTATTGTCTGTACAGTCTGGGAAACTGAAACGGACAACAAGCTGACTGCATCTGTGCAAGAACAGGAGTCAGGGGTTTCATTTCTTTATAGAGATCATATATCCCTCTGTTCACTGTGAGCCCAGCAAGCTGCATTTCCTTTGGAAAATACTACTGACTATTGCTTTAAAAAAAAAAAAAAATGTACAAATCATTAAAACAATGGAGGAAGAATGATTTTGGCTTTAACCACTAGCGCTACAACCAGGGCTGTGGAGTCGGAGTCGTGGAGTCGGAGTTAGTTTTGGTTGGAGTCGGAGTCAGAGTCGGAAGAAATGTACCGACTCCGACTCCAGCTTTAAAATAAAGTAT
>JAKJJM010005089.1:0-14894 GCA_021901965.1 Pipa carvalhoi
ACCGAGACTGTCGCCATCGCCACTGCTATTGCTAATGCTATCACCGAGACTGTCGCCATCGCCGCTGCTATTGTTAATGCTATCACCGCGACTGTCGCCGTCGCCGCTGAACCGATTCATCGCGAATTAATTTGGAACGAATCGAATTTTTTGGAAAAATTCGCCAAATCAGCCGAATCGAATTTTTCAAAAATTCGGCCATCTCTATTCATGACTACTCTTATAAAACAGCTTGCTTTACTCTCTCTAGCCATGGCCACTTTAAGATACTCACCATTTAGAGGGTTATTCCGTACACTCCGAATTTGCCCTTCCAAATTCACTGATAGCGAACTCCCATTATTTTACGGAATAACCCCCTTTATCTTTACTGCATGAGAGACTAAAAGGAATATTTATCAAAATATGAGTTAGCCAAAAATGCATCTTATAGACTTTGCTGATTTGTTAAGTTCTGTTTTTCTATGCAAAGGATACATCAAAATCATGCTAACATTGTAATAATTTGATGGGTTTGACTTTACCTGCAAAATAACAGCAAACTGGGATGTTAACTAACAGCCAAAATGAGACATATCTGAAACCTATTACAAAAAATTCTCTAAAAGCAACTGTTACATAGTAAAACACAAGCCACAACCACAAGGAAACCAGCAGCAAATTACTTTAAAAACAAAACAGCATCACATAATTAAAAAAGTCAAACAAAAAAACACCTCCAAAATCAAGTGACCAGTCACAAAGTATTCAAAATGACAACTAGTAATGAAGTATGCAAAAAAGTCAAACAGTATCTACCTTGAGGTCTATCAGAAAAGGCAAAAAGCAGGTATTTATAAAAGATAACTTTTTATTTTACTTTTCTTACAGGTTTGGTGGCAATATATAAATGATGCTCACTCCAATACCTAGGATGAATGAATGAATGGTGATAGTGGGAGTCTTAGGACAGGAGGGAAATTAGCTTCCAGCTACAGGAAAACTTAGGGATTCAAAGCCCTTAAGTAAAAACATGACCCCAAATATTCCAGGGGTTGAAGTTATGTGTCAGGTATTGTAGCAAATTCACTTTGGAAGGCAAATTTACACTTTGATGAATATACCCCCAAATCTTCTGAGTCCAGTGCCTGTCTTTTTTTCACCTTATATGCTGTATTTGTGATATGCACTCAAGAGATTGATACCATTTGTTTGTAATCATTGATAATTAAAGACCTGTACATGAATGCATTCCATTAGCAAGTTGCATTAAAATAAGTATCATATATATTCAAAAGTAAAATTTAATGCTTCTAATTTGCATGTATATGCAAAACAATATCAGTTATACACTTTAAGTACAATTACACAACTTTTTGCAACTAGATTTCTAGACTGCAAATATTTTTTTATGAACATTGGATAAAGATTAATATAAAATGAAAAATAGCATTTTTTTAAATTTAAAAAGTTAACAATTGCATTTTGTCAAAAACAAAAATCATAAAATAAAATTTTCTGAAAATGTCTTTTGTCTAACACTGTAAACCCTATGAATGACACCACACCTACAGAGATTTTACACAAGCCTCACTGGCATAAAACAGCACCTCTAGACATAGGTAAGTGGCACTTAGCGGATGGGGTGTCAATGAATAGGTTTAGAATAGTAAACACAGCAAATTTTGCTAATAATTTGCACATATTTCTTTTTATTTTATACTATATCTTTCTGACAAAATGCAAATGCTAACTTTCTGTGTCACAATTTAAACACGGAAGAGACAAATTTGCATATATTTCCCAGGGAATATCACCTTCAGCCCCCTTAACAGCTCAAGAAGCCACCATGACTTTGATGGACACTGTAGTGAAATTATGTCAAGCCTCTCTAAAAAGTTTAATACTTTTTTTTTTGGATGAATTATTATGCTCTTTATGAAACAAACTGTATTTAGTCAAACACTTATTTGACTAAATCATAATGAAACTGAGATAACTTGACATAACTTGTACAGCAAATAAACAAGATTAAAATATATCATTAGTTTTGTGGTTTGTAGATAATATTGTAAATTGGTGAAAAAAAATCAATCCTTTTGGGAAAATTAGTTATTGAGAATTGCTGGTCATATCATAAATTATGTCTAATTGCTGCAATGATGAAAGCACATTTAATGAAAGTTAAGCATGGGCTGGCAAAGGTGACATTGAAATATAATAATGATTAGATTATCATTTTCTCGAGATAACATTTCATGATTATAATAGTGCTGATCAAAATAATTAAACCACTGAGGAAGGTAAAGTACATGCTAAAAAATAAAACAAAACAAAAGTTTAATGAGGTCTGATAATATGGAGGGAATGCAATTACAACCATAATTATGAAGTGCAATTGTGATGAAGATCACTGTGACATAAAACTTTGTCTAGACAACTCTGTGACCACTACAGCTTTAAAAGGAAAATACACCATACACAAACAAAATTAAAATGGTTTTATCCATATCTGGAAACAATGTGCATAGCTCAATAAATGATATTGTCTTAAGAATAAAATAAGTTAATGCAATTTTCAAAGTGTTATAGTCTATTTTATATTTCAATAATGTTTTTCATGACTGCCAGTTGTAGAATTATTGAATGAACCAGCACCCTTTTCAGTTGTTATACAACATAGGAGTTCAAAACTGAAATTGAATTAATACCTCTCTGAGTTTGATATTGAATAAAAATAAGTATGTATTACTTGCATACACTTAGTAATGAAATTCTCATAATTATTAATGATCTGATGGAATAAGAAACAATGTTTAGAATGGTATATTGCTATACTGCTAGGCTGGATATTTAATAGCCCTTTCCCACTGTTCACATAACTAAACTGGGTTAGGGCTATGCTGGGCATAGGTTCTCCCAGCTCAAGACATTGTGCTTAATAATGCAATACTTGTCTAGAGATATACTAAACAGCATGATCCACTGTTCATTATACAGATATAATGGTTTAAAGCTATACTTAACAGCTAAAGATACTGCACATATCCTAAGCTATACTAGGAACATGATGTTCATTCTTTTATTTGTGATGATGTCAGACCTGGATGTTTGGAATATAGGCCTGTCCTAAGTAGTACCAAACAAGCTAAGTAACGTAACTTGCATTCTCATAATTTATAGCATTTACAATGAATTTCTAAGAAAGTCTAATTTTAAGGTTTGACTATTTTTACTTGTCGTTATTTGTTATATTATCTATGTAACTAATACAATCTTTTTTGTAAAATATTGTATCATAATCTTTTAATACAATAAAGCACTGGACTACATATTTGTATCAAACTTGGATTATTGCCAACAGCAACACTCAAGAGCTGAATTAAAAGAATTATCATCACAGTAGTTATGGCTTGTCTGTTGTTGCGCTTTTGCTAAAAGTATGTAATAACCCAGTTCTCTTTTACATTTACCATTTCCAGTTACATGTAAAGATTGTTTTATGTATTGCTTTTATTATAGTTTATATTTCTTTTCATCCATTTAGAAAAGACTTACTAAATACTGATTTAGGTGGGAACTTGTTGTTCTTGTTGCCCAGTTCCAATGTCACTGTGAATGTCAACTGCCTAGTGATCTATTCACAATGCCACATGTGTAGATTTAATTCCCAGTTGCCAGATAAACTTCAGATTCAGTGGTATAAACTGAAGCAAGTGAGAATTAGTGCAAAATGTGGGAATGGGCCACCTGCTTTGCAGGTTTTCATGAACCATTTCCTCAATTGAACTATATCCTTTAATATACATATGCAGGATTATTTGCTGACCATGTAAACTTACAGTTTTGTTTTGTTTTTTATTTTTGTTTTTAGCTGTAAAATGTGTTTTGTTTTGCTACTATTGCCGAAACACCTGTATCCATGCCTCTGCTCACATTGCCCACCTTCATTGTTCAGTAGCTCATTTATATCACTGATTTTAAAAATTCCTTGCCAAAAATGGGCCAGATGCTTTCCCATTTGTGCCTCAGGTGCCTAGATGACTGTCCTTTAAACTAGTTACTGTAGAAGTTGCTCATTTAATTTGCACTACACTACACTCTAAGTACAACAAAATTATTTTTTCCTGTTTTTTATATAATATTTTCCCTATATTTATTATATTAGACAGATTGTTATACTTTATAGAATTACATACATTCCATTACCATTACATTTACCTTTACATGAATGCATCAGCTCTCTTAAGTGAAACATTATTATTTATTTCACATTTTATTTTTTTGAAGGGTTGTACTTTTTCATGACATGCTAGCAATTATTTGTTTGTAGTCCATGTTAAAAAGAACAAATATTTCAGATTGTTGACAGATAAAATGCATTAGGCTACTTTTGGCAAATTACAAAAAGAAAAATGATTGTGTACAGCATAAGAGAACTCCACAGGACTGGGATACTCATGTGGGAGAATAATTCTCTGTTAGTTGAGTTATTTCCTTTTCTTTTACATTATTCAATAGTATACAATATGGTCCTGACTCTGAGACATTGTTTTTTTAGTTCCCATTATACATGTTTGGTTTCAACCACCAGAACACAGAAAGAAGCAGCCCAAATGCAGCAGCCCAGTGTAGTTTGGATTGAATACATAAATGTGACTCTTCTCTTCCATTTAAGACCTAATTTATTCTCATTACCTCATTGTCTATCCTCTATGGACCCACTAATTATTGCCATGCTGAGGAATCATGGATTAATGAAGCCATATCAGGGATATTAAGTGCCTCACCTGTGACTCCTCCATATCACACCTTATATGAGCTGTCCTACTTTGAAAATGTCTGAGCATTATGTTCATACAATATGTTTGTCAAATGTAAATTAAGTTTAGCTATGGAAAAGGTCTGTTAATAGCTGCAGTGATATATTTTGCCATGGTGGAGTTTTATCTATCAAAATGGTATAGGGAATCAGACCAGATATTTTCAGTGTATGCAGACAGCTGGCAGTTCTGGTTGCAACTGTCTACAGTCATTAAAGTACTTCAGTAGAATTTAATCTCAAATTCCATTCTACTGAATGCAAGAATAAATGTTATTTAAAAAATAACATTTGATGCAGGAACATACATCTGTTTGAGTTCCCTGCCAAGTCACACCTGATGCTTTAAAAATATTACGTCCTTCAATCAAATGTTTAAATATTTTTTTAATGTAGTTTAAGAACAGCTAGAGATTTTCATCCTTGTCTATATTAGCTATCTAGCAGTTATATGAACAATAGAAAATGGGTTTGTTAAGAACCTGACTTTTTTTCTTTTAACAGTTGCTTATACCTTTTGTAAGCATGTATAATTATGCAAACTTCCACATTTAATGAAGGTGTATGCAAAATAAAGCTAAGGATGTCCTACAATGCTTTACACCATAGCCCTAAACCAGCGGTTCTCAACCTTTTTAGAGTTTGCAACCCTTGCAATGATGTCATTGCGGGGGCATGCTCGGCCACATGATGACGTTTGGCCGCAATGTCATCACACAACAACCCCTATAAATAGGGACTTGCGGAGCGGGCTGGCTGAGCAGCGGTTCTGCAACCCCTGTGTAATGGTTGTGCGACCCCCAAAGGGGTTGCGACCAACAGGTTGAGAACCGCTGCCCTAAACAATGTACATGTTCACATTTGTCCCTTACTAAAAAGCTTCTCAATGATTGTTTGCACTTAAAAATACATTTAATATTGGACTGCTTAAGTATATAGCTGCAATCACAACAACATCTGCATTTAAAGAGATGGATTGACAACTACAATACTTACAACTACTGTCACTCCGTCAGGGTAAATAAAACTAAAAGTTGGAAGCTAAGGGATATTCTCTATTCTTTTGGATGTGTTCAGTGATATCTGTGTAAGGAAATGGAAATGTATTACTCCATTTCCTTATGATATTATCATGTTATGTAATTAGAGCTTTTAGTTGCTCATATATATATTTAGGGCGAAATTTACAAAACTCGAGAAGATCAATTTCAACCTTCTCTAGTTTTTTGATGAAAAAAAGGGTGCCCGATCGAAAAATATTGATCTATACTTTTCAATCGATTGATTCTGATTGAAACATTTCAATTGATATTTTTCGATATTTTATCCATGGAAAAGTGCCACAAGTGCTTATGACAACAATTTGAGTATTTATTATGTATCAAAGTCAATTGAAAGTTCATAATTGGAAAACTTATGGCAGAGTTCTTTTTCACTCTAGTGACATTTCATTCTTATTTGTGTCATGGATCACAAGGGGCTTACCACAGGACAATGGTTGCCACGAGAGGCACTATAGCATACCCAGAGCCCATTACACCTTTAAAAGCACTAATGCGTACTAAACGTAACACACATAGGGTGCAAGCTGGTACACCTCATTAAGTGCAGGTAAACATACAGGAACATAGTTGGTATGCCTCTGAAGGAACTAGGCATACAGACAGGTGCAGAACATAAACATGGTGGTACACCTCTGGAAGAGCTAAGGTGTATGGACAGTTGCAAGAATAGGAGTCTTGGAAATTCATAGAGACATAGGGGTTAAGGTGGATCCTCTTTACCACAGCGGGAGTTGGTCCTGGTTAACACTGAGGCACAGAGTCTAAGAAGGACCTGGTCTGCACCCTGAAATCTCTGCAAGGGAGTGTGGCCTTTGCGGCAGGGTATTTAACAAGAGGGAGGATTGCACACACACCTTCAATCCAAATAATGTGGTGCAAGCCCTCACAAGAGCAAGGCCACGACTCACAAAGAGATGCAGAGGTGTTTTCACATACTGCTTAATATGAGTCAGTAAAAAATTTGGTTAAATACCATTTCATTGTGTTTGCATCCCTTATTTTCTTTCTTTATGGCAGGGTACCTCCCAGGTTGTGGCCCATAGGTTAATCCCCTTAGGTTAATCTTTTTTTTGTATCTGTGTTTTCACATACTGCTTAATATGAGTCAGTAAAAAGTTTGGTTAAATACCATTTTATTGTGTGTGCATCCCTTATTTTTTTTCTTTATGGCAGGGTACCTCCCAGGTTGTGGCCCTTAGGTTAATCCCCCACTGGTGGAAACTGGATGGCCTCACTTGGGAACACTGGTGGATACTTGGATCAGCTGAACTGAGATGTAATAGAATCATGCTTGCAGTGCAGTGCACTACAGTGTAGTTCAACAATCCCTCACAGCATTCCTGGGCACACGCTTAACTATAACTCACAGCACCTCCTAGGAGAAGTGTCGGGTACAGATATCCTCTCCTGAGACTCTCATGCCTGCCCAAACACTGCAGGGACAGACCAGTACAGTACATGGCTAAGGCGGCAGTGCTAGCTGTGAAGAGACTCATGAGACAGACGTTGCAGGACCTCTTAGCTGAAACAAGCTGTAAATCTGCGCTTACCGGAAGACAGACACAGGCAGACATGAAAAGTACTAATTAAGGTAAGCACCATTTGTCTTACTGATCCAGAATCTTATTATGACAAGAAGAATTTGTAGCTTGCCAGCTTTCACCATGGCCTTTATTCCACTGGAGAAACAGCTGAGACAGGTAGTGTGCTACCAAAAGTATTTATTGACAAGCTGTATTACATGTTTCGGCAAAAGCGCTTTTTATCAATTTACATTTGATAAAGAGCGCTGTTGCCCGAAACATGTAATACAGCTTGTCAATAAATACTTTTGGTAGCACACTACCTGCCTCAGCTGTTTCTCTATTGGAATTTTGGACTGCATAGAGTACACAGACAGAGGTACTTTAGAAACAGCCATATTTCCTAGAAAGGAAGGCTCTCCACAATTCCTAGGTATTACTAGTTGATGTCTTTATTCCACTGCACAGCTTTGTCTCATGTGCAAACAGAGAAATTGTATTTTTTATCCTAAACTCCTAAAGCAGAGTCCTGGGGTACTCCACTTATAACACTGGACAAGTAAGAGTAACAATCATTGACCACATCTCTATGGAGACAGTCTTTTAGTCAGCTTTCAAAGTAGAAAAACTACACTTGAATACTTTAGAAAGTCCAAGGGGGATATTTATAAAGGTCAAAAAGATTTTTCAACTATTTTATTACATGTAAATTCATTGGAAAATATCAATATCATCATCATACTTATCAAGCACCTTAAGACCAATTTTAGTACCAAAGTATATTCGCCTGGATGAGGTTGGTGAAAACCCATTATTCCTTATGCAGATGGTTCTGTCATTTAGCTAAAGTCACATGAATTTTTTCTGGGGAAAAAATAAGCAACATCAATAATGATATTAAAGGTATGAGACCCTCATAGGTATCAATAGAAAGTATAGCAGTGTTTTTCAAATCGTTATTTTGTAATATCAGTTCATTAGCGATATTGCCTATTTTTTTGTTGCATGTTAGTAAATCGGTTGAAAAGTGGTGCAAATACAAAAGAATGAAAAAATGCATTGATAAACACTGAAATATGTTGAAATGCATTTAGGAGGTCGAAAAGAACTTTATAAATATCCCCCCTAATGTATTATATCCACTGTCACTCCTCTATCCAGGTTTCTACTTAATTACCCATAGAAGGAGATTTGATTTGTTTGGCAACATCTATCTTTCATAAAGCTGTCAGGAGTAATACATTTTTCTGTCACATACAGACTGACACATTGCAGTACTTGGAGAAAATCTGGATGACTTTTTAAATATAGGTACCACATTTGCTTTACACCAAACAATTTGAACATTTGCAATCATTAGGGAGTCTTTTAAAATTAGGAGGAGAGAAATAAATGAACTTGGCTCTTTTAGGACTCATCTGGGTAATTCATCTGGCCCTTGTGCCTTATGCAAATGTATTTTGTTAAATCTTTTTTTAGGTTTCTTTATTCAGCACTGTGTTATAAAAATTATAAATAACAAAATTTCGATCATATTTTGTTGTTAATATCTGACATATCAATAACCTACTGCCAGCATGATTTTATATTAACAATTTATACATATGTTTTGCTTAATTAGTGGATCTAAAAATAGTATGTTTTATAGCAAATAATCTTTTTTTTACTTTATGTTGTACTTTCTGTCATTCCCTGTTGCGGTTTAAGTGTACTCTTATTATTTACAGAGATTATTAATTCTTTTGGGATATACTTATTTAATTGGAAAATGTATCTTTATTATAAATACAACATATATTGGTTTTACAGGCTAGGTTACAGCCTAGTTCCCTTTATCTAGCCATCATCAAAATCAAATATACTGTAAAGCCCTAAGGGGTTTGTTCATAAAAGCCCAAACAGTTGCATACAGGTCATACAGAATTCTCACCCATTCCCTACTTCTCCATCTCTGCTTATTTATCAAATTCTGTGATGCTGCAATTTGACCCCTTATGGTGGTCACATACTTACAGAGCTCATTGCGTTACTTTGCCTGTGGGTGCATGTCACTGTCACCTATTTACCAAACAATTCGGCACGTATGTAATAGTGTCCGACACTGTTGAACAGGAGTAATGAATTTGCATCTGTTGGAGCACAGCAATATAAAGTGATGTGAATTCACTTCAACTGTTAAATTCACACCTTGATGAATATGCCCCTCAGACATTATTGAAATCTTCAAAACAGGAAATGACACCATCAGAACAAATTACCCAAAAGGGCAACATAAATAAAGGTCTTTCCAGATATATTCAATCACATGGTTAACTCATTTCCAAACCTAGCATAAACCTGTATCATAAGCATGCTAACTTCAGTTCATTAGTTCCTCTTAAAGTTGTAAGTCTTTATAAACCAATCCTTCTCCCAGCTTTATTTCATTTGTGCAAACATATCATGTAATGTTAAAAAAGGTAAATTCATTCTTACTCCTAAAAATTATATTCTCTTATATTAAAAAAAATGTACAAATCCTTATTAAATCATAGTGCTGGAATGTAGAGTTTGTGTTTTCACCACACATGTATATATTTCTCCAAGTGTTTTTTTTTTTCCCCTCAGGCAAAAAAAGACTTGAAAAAGTCACCTCTGTTTAAGAACAATCAGCTGATATTTTTTGATTTAGCAGAATGCTCTTTGCTTTCCTTACTCTCATCAATAATAGGATAATGATTTGTACATAAATATTTCTGAATTGCTATTTTCAAGGATAAATAATTGACATTCTTTTAGAGAAAGACGTTCATTATTTTGTAGCTTTGTATAATGAGAATCATAAATTAAGGCGTAATGGCATTTTTTTTATAAAACATACATATTACAAAAGGATGAAAGGACTCTGCTAACCATATTTTGCATATGTTAAATCAGGTACAGTCAAACTGGAAAACAGTACAATATTATACATCACTTATCCATAATAAAATCCTACCTGTGTGAGTTGTGCTGTCTCAACAACATTATGAGGCTAATGGTTGTATAAGTTTCTTAAAGGGGACAAACTGTGTTTTGAAAAAGGCTGATATATTTGATTATATCAATAAATTAAAACCTTAGTGCAATTTAAAATACATTCTACATGGTTAGTTATTTATAAAGTTGCTGCTTGTAGCTCATTTCCCCTCAGTATCTTATCTGAAATGAGCAGTGGGTAGGTCCACCTCTGTGCAAACTGGAACAATCCTCCCATGCTTTAGTGTGAGTAGCACTCCACACTGTAATATCACCTTTCAACCAACAGATGTTACTGTGTACTGAGCCTAATATAGTTCAAAAGTGTGTAGCACTTGTTTATCACACAGCACCACCTACTGGTTTAAATGCAACATTGCAGCCCAAATTGAATGAAAAAAACTTGATGATGTAGTAGACAGATTAAGAGGAGCAGGGACTGGTTTCAGGAGAGTTGGAGAAGAGGGATTCAAGAAAAGAACAGAACAAGAGCTAGAAAAACTAACTTTTAGAAAAATGTTAAAATTTAAAGAAGAACTATAGTGCCGATATAACTGCCCACATACATATAAAACTGCTTTATACTAAGCCAAATGCTAAAACAAATAGTTAAAAAAAAGTTTAGGGAAGAAGTAATACTTGCCATCAGCTTCACTGTTCAGTTCTAAAGAGAGCTGGCATTTTCTCCTCCCCTACACCCCTCCTTTCCCTTTGCAAGTTAACAACACAAGAAGAAAAGCTGCCTTACTGCTATTGGTTAAGCAGTGTGCTGACCTTTTGGCCTCATTGTTTAGGTTTGGAAAGCAGGAGATTACAGGGATAAGCTAACTTGTGCTCAGTCCTTACATTCCATATTAGACAAAAATGTCTGGGAGAGGGTAACCTTTTCATGGAAAACTGGCAGCTTCATGTCACACACACATTACCTAGTATGGGAGTTTATCAGTGCAGTGTAATTAATCATGCAGCTTCAAATGAAACAACTACTGGGGAGAATCACTTCTCACTATGGTATAGTACTGCATATGTAAAGATGTAATCTGACTGTAGTTCTCCTTTAATGTAAGATTGCATTAACTAAAATGACATGAGGATTACGAATCAAGTTGTGTGGGACTCTATATATCCCTTTTAATGTTGAGTTTTATTGTACATCTGTTGGGCTTAGTACATGCTGTTAACCTGTAAGGTAGTATTTCTAAATATTTTGTTTCTGTGTGATAAACAACTCCCCATAATTTGGAGGCATCACTTTAGTCTCTAATTTAATTTATTCTAATTACCACATTAAAAACCTTCTCTCTGAAGCCATTTGGTTCTAGTAGTGGATGTTACAACTACGATATAGTCACTAATTTTGCAACTAATAGGCACTTGTTTGCAATTTCCTGAACTTCTAAACACATCTTGAGTAACACTACAAATAGATTAGCAACTACTGAAAAGTCTCCTCCTCATCTGTATAAGTTAAGGTTGATGAGATTCTCATGCATTTAAATAAGTTATAAAATAGAAAGACAAAGTGATAAAGAGAAAGTAAAAGTAAATCCTCTGTTTTTTATGTTTGTCAAAAAGCTAAAAATAGAAATAATATAGTGTATAGTAAAGCAAAGTAATAAATAAATCAACTCTGATTATCAATGACTGAATCAGTCTGAGAACAAGAGAAAATAAAAAAGTCATAGAGCTTCATACTTTGGCTTATCTCACACTAAATGTAAAAATCAGATTCTCTTGATAAATGTTAAAATAAAGAAACCAGTTGCCATTTGTAAGCTGACACAATTAACAGCATGGTACAGATTGCAGAGCAAGCCATGTTGTCAAATAGTCACACTTGGCATAGTTTTGAATTATGCTTAGAGAAAATTGCAAAATATGAATGTCACATATTGACATGACATTAATGCTGCAGCATGTCACCCTATGTCAACACATTTTAAGAAAGATTTAACACCAGACTTATACAGACAGTCACTTAATCAAATTGTTGTTATTACTTGGAAGGAGATATATTTTTCCATTACTTCAGCTAATGATTTTAGAAACTCTGAAGATTTTTTTCCTTTGACAAACCAATTAAACAAATGCATCCAGATGCATTAGTCTTCTTAATGCAATGTTTATTCACAATAATATTGCTCTGTATAGGGTATTTTCAATAGGATACAGTCAGTGACTGGTCATGATTAAGATGCTCAAGGAAATGTAAAGGATGGGACGGGCCATGTTTTAAGGAGAATGTGACATGCATTTATAAATAGGGTTCATGTTCATACACATTTTAGTCAACACTTTTTATGCCCCAGTAATTTTGCACATCTTGACTATTTTTCCTAATTCTCAAATTTCTTCAGTTTCATAACCACCATTTTCCACTGCAACTTTTAAAAATGTTGATGCTTCTAAAACCTAATGGTATCTAACTATATGAAAATGCCTGTCCTGGAATTGAAATTACTTCCTGGAAGCACATGTAAAACACAGCAACATCTTTTTTTCTAATTGGTTTTATTTTAAATGAAAACTATCAAAAGTTGATTCCCCTTTAATAAATACCACACCACAAACAAATAAATTCATCCATGCCCTTGGCTTATCTGGAGATTAATCCAGTGCTCTTAAAGATGGTGTTTCTTTGTAGGTAACGTATAAAATGTTAAACAAAAGGATTTTAGCAAATTCAGTTACAATACAAAAACACCGGATTTAGGTTATGACTTATCCATTAAATTCTGAGTGATATTTATATAATTAGTGGAAGCAAATTTTGAACTATAGGTGGGTATAATTTGTCATTTGGTTATTGAATGAATAAAAAAGAAAATCTTATTAAGATTTATTTGTAGTCTTCATTATTTTTTAATTAATATTCTAATTGATCAAATGATTTAACTTTTAAATGCAATATAAAAGAACAGTTGTACACTAGGCACACAACCAAATAGCAATTTAGAAGCTAAATCAACCTTATTATTATTATTTAAGACTTACTCCTCAAATTTTAAATTGTAAGTTATTTTAAGCAATGTTTATTCTAACATAATTTAAGCTAACTAAGCATTGATTCAACACATTGATACATAAGGCATTATTTACACTTTTTGTGGAAAGCTGCGAAAGAACATTACAGTGATATCCATAAATTTTACTCAAGAACCTAGAGGTTTTATTATCTTCCTAACAGCTAAATATTTTATACATGCTCCAATAGTATGTGCAGGTAATGCAAGTTCTTTTGTTATCTGTAATTATGTTATAAAAAAAGTTTAAAACTGCTTAATATTTTAGAAATTACAGCAAAACACATTCTGCCAATAGTGGTATAACTATAGGCTCCTAAATGTCACCTTCTCCTCTGAAATGCCACACTTCAAAGAATTTACTTCTTGTTGTTTCCATAGAGCAGAGCCAATCATGGCTGTTGGCAGATTTTAGTTCAAATCCTTTCCCCTATTCCTAAAAAAGGTTGTCAAATGGTAGCTATTTGATTATTCATGTTGGTTTGATTTTGTTCGAACTTGTTTGTGGACCTTTCTGACCTTTACCTCTTTTAGCAGTTCCTGGTTTGATTGGATTCTGCAATTGATTGATTTAGTTTTGATGCAAAATCACATTACTTACATTACAGTAGCAGTGCTCACTGAGTGACTTAATTCAGAACTGCAGCTATTTTCTCAGGTGGTTCAAGTGATACTTGTTAAGTTTTGGTTTTGTCTCCCCTGAGTTTAACTATTTAAATTGGGCATAATTGGCATGATGAACCAGCATTAATCTGTTGCCAAGAACTATCTAACGTATTCAGTGACCAAATTTTCACCAAACACTATTTCTTGGTTTGTTGGATGGTTGTTCTACCCCACTGGCCCTAGATTACACCTGACCAAGTTTCAAGTTAATCAACTTTCAGAGTAAATCATCTCTCAAAATCAGGGATAAATTATGTGAATCATGGCAACATTATTGTACCAGTTGCCTCTAAACATTCCTTTTTGTAGGATCACCTTTTTTGGTAGGGATCTGTGAAGGGAAAGCCACTAAAATACTGGAGAATTATTCTAAAATAATCCAAGCAAGAAACAGACTTCAATCTGTCATGCATTTGAAATTATCATATAAGCTACTTACCATTCCCATCATGGAAACTGCAACATTATAGTGACATCTTTTAACCATCCTACTACTGCTTGATGCAGCAACTGTGACACACAGATGTACATTGATGTATTTGTCAATGGTTCTTTCACTGATGGCATCATTTGCTTCCTGCACTGATCTTGCTATTCTGCCTCTTTTATACCTGTCCAGATATTGACTTTCCTCCAGTAAACTCTACACCTTTTCTTACATTTACTGGAATCACTCTTCCCCTGAATGGGTTTCTATGGAAAACTAAACTGCTTGGATTAAAGTACTGACATCATATTTAGCTTTTTGCACATTCCTGATGCCAAAGTAAGGCCAGTTCTATACAAATTTTACATTTTATCCAGTTTTTTTTTTTTTTTT
>JAKJJM010005110.1:0-11465 GCA_021901965.1 Pipa carvalhoi
GGGTCATGTGCTCGTTCTCTAGCATTATTTAGGTAGGGTCATGTGCTCGTTCTCTAGCATTATTTAGGTAGGGTCATGTGCTTGTTCTCTAGCATTATTTAGGTCGGGTTATGTGCTCGTTCTGTAGCATTATTTAGGTAGGGTCATATGCTCGTTCTGTAGCATTATTTAGGTAGGGTCATATGCTTGTTCTGTACGCTGTTATTGTGATTATAGAGAGGTCTCTAAAACAGCCTACTGCTATCCATCAATCCACTTTCTCTCAACTCTCCCTGCAGCTTATCTCTGTATGTCAGTCTGAGGAAAGGTGAACACAACACATTGCTCCCGCATCTTATGTCTGTCACTTAGACTTCTCATGTGCCTGATAAGAATTCTTAGAAGTCATGCTGCCCTCTCTGTTATTATTAACTCTATGTAACTCCTGAAGCTTTTACTTAAAATTATAACACTGCTGTGTTATAACTCCATATAACTTTCACCTAACTTTATTTCTTCCCTCTACACTAAACTCGTCCTACCATTTCCTATGACTATAACTCAGGGGAAGACAAGGAAACTTTAGGACTTTTTGAATAGGGGGCAACTTTATCAGCTAGCCCTGGAGTCAAGACATAGTTGTAAATAATCCTAACAACCTATCCATAATGCAGATTCAATTTCTTTCACATGGACCTTTTTTAAAAATCTGTCATAAAACCCAAAAATGAAATAGCTGAAAACATTTACAAAACATATGTATCACCTTGAAACATGCAAATATATTTTCTTAAAATGCCAATTCTCAATTTTTTTTTTTACATTTCTTCATTATATCTTCATTCAGCATGGACTGTTTGTAAGGTCTGGACCAAATGCTCAAAATATTTAATAGGCAAATAGCAAACAGATACTGTACAAAGGAACAGAGAAAGACAACAGTTGTTTGGTGCTTTAGATGACATTAGTATTGATGCTAGCGTACTATGTAAATGTGGCACAGAAGAACAGGGCACTGGAGGGCACAAGAACAAAGAGCTATTACATAGATAACATAAGACTGTTCCTCAGGGTAAAAGTGGTGTATAAAACAAGAATGCTTAAGACTATATCAGACTTCACACAGTGCTGAGAAAGAAATAGAAAAAATGGTTGAAAGAAATAACCTCCCCTCCCTCTCCATGATCATCCACTGAATGATAGGCCAGACTTTTTGCTTATAAGGGAGATCAATTCTGCCATATGGGAAGATTAATAAGAAGATGTTTCATTGATGTTGATTGACCAAACTTTTCTTCATAGATTTTCCCACTAAGGGCAAAATTTATTAGTCTCAGAAAGACCGTTATCGGTCTTTCTGAGATTTTCACTGAAGATGATCTCGCAAGATCATCCGGCGAGAATTTCGATTTCCCTATTCCGCAATCGGGTCTTTCGACCTAAAGTTTAGTAGCCATAGAAGTTATGGCTACCTTTTGGTCGAGAGACCCGATTGCGGAATAGGGAAAGCAAAATCCCCATGGGATGATCTCGCAAGATCATCTCCCGCGAGAATCTCACGAGATTAAGCCCGAAAAGACTTGAATCCGATTATTCGGGTCTTTTCGGGCTTAATAAATTTCGCCCTAAGTTTGTTAAATGAACATGCAGCCTGGGTCCGTGCAATAGCAAGTATGGGGAGACAGCTGATATAGTTAGAAAGAAGCCACTCATAACTTAGCAAAGTGACTAGTGTGTAAACAACAGCCAAAACAAAGGCACAAAGAAGTCTCTCTAAGGCTAGGTTCACACGAGCATAATACACTAGTGTGAAAAAAAAAAGTCACGCTGCGAATCTATTCTATTGTACTTACCAGAAATCGTGGGAACGCTCCCTCTGCGTTTGCGGCTCCTCCTATCTGGCTGCATTCTTCTTCATGTACGCCGGCAAAATGCAACAGCAAGGGGACGGAACAATGTAAGTTCCATAGGGATTCGCAGCACGGCTTTTTTTTCACACTAGCGTATTATGCACTGTTCATAATACTCTCGTGTGAGCCCAAAGTATTTTGTTTAACCTTTAACACTGTCATTGCCAGCTAAAATGAACAAAACATATATTTAGAAAGTCCTCACTGGTGGAGATAGGCAGTAGATTGGATCATAATATTAGATTACAGCATTGATTGGGTAGCCACTCAACTGTGTAATGAAAGTGCTGCTTTAGTCTGGTTGAACTGGTAGAGACATATGGAATATTATGGAGTGTATCAAGTGACTTAAAACATTTATTTTAGTGATGCAAGAAATGAAGTAAATGATATTTGCATATATGGCCATCATATAATTACTCCAATTTTAAAACCCTATTTATTTAGAGATGCTTAAATCCAGTAATGTAATGTACATAAACCTTTAAAATCAAGGATTTTTTTTAACCTTTCTGCATATTTTTTTCACTGATTCAGATCCTCTATTTAAAATTCCCAGCAATAAATCTTAATAATAAAATATTATGACAAGGCTAAACAAGGCATTTTGTCATATATGCTAAAACCACAACAAAGCACATCCCATTCACTTAAATTGGCAACCATAGACAATTGCTTTGGTTTTTGTCACAGACAGTCCACCACAACAAAACAATTACAGGTGTAATTTTGTAGATATCTTTACTTTCCCTTTGAAATGAAAGGAATGCGTTCAGTTCTTGTTGGCATGCAGTGAAACCATGACAATACACCTAATAAAGTTTAAAATCAGGGCACTTTCTAAATAAATGTAAAAAAAAAATAACAATAATAAAAGCAATTTAGGGATGCTGTGTTTTTGCTAAGAATTAAGCAGTGTCCTTCTAAGCCTAGTGCAAGCTCAAAAAGCGACTGTAGAATGTATTCAAGTCATAAGATTTTGATCAAAAACATTACTTTACACATCATGGAAATGAATTGAATTCAGGCACAAATGAGACATTTTGATTGTGCGTTAAGGATTTAAAAACCAAATAATTTTTATTTATGCGGCAGATTCTTTTTCATCCATTATTAAGACTAAACTATAGAATTTTTTTAATGTGGTCAAACTATATGAAACAAAGGTGCTTCACTAATGCAGCATCATGGTCAAAGGAGTATATTGTGAGTGCACCAATTAATGTACATGCAAGTTACAGGTATCATAAATGTTGTGTATAATAGTTTCAAACAAGTTACAATAATATAACGTAGAAACCACCATATGGATTTCTGTAATAGTGTCATATTAGAAAATTGATTTTGTCAATTCAGCTATTTATTTTGTTAATTGGTATATTGGTTTTGTATGACAGCATAGATTTTGTGGATCTGTGTTGTCAATATGTAGACAGAAGCATCTGGGATTTGGTGCTTTCTGTAGTGAAAAGAAAAAAGATCAAGGCTCTTATTAATTCCCTGTAGGGAGCTGACATACTGTAAAAAACATATAACAGGAATTTCCACAATACTACAAAGTTGTGGTAAAATAAGAACAATAATTTGAAGACAAACTTCACATACTTTGGCTGCAAGCAAGACTTTATCAGTGACGGCACAAAATCTTCTTGTGAATCCCAAACAGCAGTGTGTGCTGCGGATCTCTCAAGTCACATATAAAGCAAGGACAAACTTTATGTGTTCCCTAAGGGTCTGACATTCTCTCCCACAAAACAGAATATTGCAATGACATGGAACAGTTCTTCAGGTAATTACGCCTTAAGGAATTCTTCCATGACAGAGTATATTCTAAAGCAAGTGCATCCAAGATAAAAGAACAAATCAAAAAGGAGAAACTATTGTCTAATATGAACAACCAGGAAATGAAAGTTACCGAGCCATTGAGAAGTAGGCAACAGAATAAACAAGATTGCTATCATGTGTGTCTCTCAAACATACATCAGAAAGGGCAACTTTCTTAATGCTTGCAACTACAGTAGGATCCCAGTGAGCAGTAAAGAACATAAAATTATAGAGATGGGTAATATACTAATTTATGTGACAATAAGAAGCCAGATTATATAGTATGCCTTAATGTTATGATTACATAGTGAAATGTAGTTTTACTGAACTGGATGGACTTGCGTCTTTTTTAACACTGCACACTATGTTAGTATGTATGTTAGATAGGGAGACTTTAGGTGTCAACCTGAAACTGTATGTACATAACCCATCCAAAATTAGAAGAGACTTCTGTGAGTAATTTGTTATTTTTACATGACAACACTCTGAATGATTTTATACACATAGGATTTTTAGAGCATTGCATGAATTGAGACACAGATCACCACCACTGAACATGTCAGCACACAATTAGTTACAAAGTCAAAAAAGCAATAAAGAATCCAAAAAATAATAGACATTAAAAAAAAAACAATAACTCACAAAGCTTAAAAAACCAAGTTACAGGAATAAAATAATCAAAAATTAAAACTAGCAATTATAGAAAACCTTTGAGTAACCAGCAAATAATAAATTTGGCAAACCATGTTAGGACCACTCTCCAACCCCTTATTTATGGTCAGTAACCTAAAGGGGGTCAGTTACTGAACCCCTATAATACTCCCTATCCTTTTACCCAGAAATATTTAAAAAAGAAAGCATTGACTACATACTCCATTTGCATTAGGGTGGGTGGGCATGTATCACAGGAGGGGATCCCTCTTGGTGATGGACTGGGATCAAGAAGACAATGGATTACAGTGGATTAAAATAGAAGACTCCAGAGTGGCAGCAACAGGTCAAGAAGACCTTTGAATTACTGCAGATCGAGAGTAGACTGTGGAAAGGGAAGACAGATGGCCTTCCATTTGAATATTTTGTGGGTACATTTCTAGTGTTGATACATGTTATGGGCCAGATCCCATTAAAATGCTGAAAACCTATTTTAAAAAGGTATGGAAATTTAGAGAGTTTTGGGAAATATAAATCCTGTTTGTGGAACTGCATTGGATTGCCCTTGTCAGCAACCTTATTCTTTCCCAAACAGGCCAGAAACATTAATAGAATTTTAATACAACTTTCAGTTTATTATTTAATTCCCAAATCTTGCTACTGTAGCTATATGGTTCCACATGCAGTAATGCATCAATCCTACAAGCTAGCTTATTCCTGGAGGTGGGTCCCCAATTACTACTTAGAGGGAAGGGAAGCACAGGGTTTTAATAGTCCGTAATGAAATAATGTACAACTATTCTAAACAGGTCTTTGTACTCAGCATTTTCTATAATTCAGTGCACACTTGTATTAGTTAACAGAAGTTTACTCAGATAGTTCTCAAAGTTACCCAGAGAGGAATGTGCCAACAGCTTCAAACGTTCACCATCTGGAACCTAGTTTACTCTTGCAGAAGGTTCTAGCACTTTTTATTTCTGACAAGACTCCTAACCAAGGCTACCATTTCCCTAAGCCTAAATTCTTAAGCACCTAAAATAGACAACATACTTGTTGACTTGCTGTTGGTTTACCCACTCAGTCTTATCGTAGGGGCTGGAGCTTCCACTCTAAATGACTGTCTGTCTCTCATCTCTGAGGAAAACTTTTTCATAAAGTAAATAAATAAAACCTAGTCATAGCCAATTCTGGATAAATTTTTACTTTTAATACATCACTCTAATCTCTAAATTATTAATAAATGAATGTCACATTGCACTAGTATAGCAAAACACAAATAGATTCTTAAAAATCTCACAAAATATCAGAACAGGCAATAAAAAACAAGTCAATAAACAGTGTGAAATCAAATTTAAAGAATGTAGTGAAAGGGTGAAAAACACTTCACAGGGTGCTAACTAAATAAAGGACAATACAAATAGCTCTTAAAATTATTACGAAAAATCATAATGCACGTTTGTGCAAAATATATAGAACAAGCAATATGGAACAACTACTCAAATATAATAAATAACATTAGATCTAATTAGACTGTCAGACTATGCAATATAAAACACTGAATGAAACAAAATAAGAAAGATAAATGTAAATTAACTGAAAAACAACAAAGATAACTTGGGATTATTGAATTAAATTCAATTAACTGCTAATGTCATTTTCTATGCATTACAAATATTTTTATCTATGGTTATCATTTTGGTTCAAATGCAGTGAAGTGCTGCAGTGAAAGAGATCTCACAGACACAACATTGACTGTAGTACCTTTCCAAAATATATCATTCATTGCAATGATCAAACGGGAAAACCTTTTTACAAAGAATTCCTGTTTTGTTTTTTTTAATTTTTCCCTCTCCTGCACATTAAATCTAAGAATTTTTTTGTTCTGAAGTCATGATTAAATATTTGTTTCATAAAAATTAAATATTGAATTTTTTTCTTGTAAAAGGATATTTTATCCAATATTAAAACTACTTAAAATATTACCTCTATGTTTAATTAATGTGTTGGTATTTTTTGAAAACCTTTAAAGGGGAGAGTTAAACACATATTTTAAATGTGATGTCACATTTGCAAATAGAAGCTCTAAGTTTTAAGAATGCACAAACAAAACAATAAAAAACAGTCTGATTCTGATTCTACACCTCCTCAACACTGGCAGATTTGAGGACCAAAAATTCATGCTAAAACACATAAAAAAACAAATTATGTTAACATTTAAATTTATATTTTTCATTGATTTTATTGGGTATATATGGGTAAAAACAATTTAAAAAACTAACATATACACAAAAAACTTAATTGGGACAAAATTATTATTTAAAAGAATCAACCCCACTATTTCTATTTAAAAAGGTAATCATGTTTTAAATAAACAATGTTATACTTTTTCATATGTATTAAATATTTCACCTTTTCTCAGTCAATTATCCCCCCCCCCACAAAAAAAAACTGCTCTTTGAGGTGTACCAAGATTTGCCACTATTTATTTCAGTATCTATGGATAAGGGGATTATTATGATAATGAAAGCTGACAATGTCATGCTGTGGATTATACAAAATAATTTCCAAATAGTTCATATGGTGCCTGATATCAGGTCTCATTGGTTCTGAGATATTTTTGTTGGCATCAAATCTTTCTTATTAGTAGGGCACCTAGTCTTCCCCCTCCCACACCCCTTTCAGTGTCACACCCACACCCACAACAGGCCAAATAAAGAACACTTACTGGGATTCAAAGATGTCATAGATGCTGTGGGGACAGTGGTCATTCCAGGCTTGAGGCTCCCCAGCCATGACTGCTACAAACAGCAGTGAAACCTCTGAGCAGAAAGCCATTGTGCAGGATCTGAACCAGGTCCCCCTATCCCCATGCCTGATGCAGGATTGGCCCCAACAGCTTGCAGCCCCCCGTCCTCCTTCCCAGGATCCAGAAGGGAGACTGGAAGGCACTATGGGACTGTGAAAGGGTCACACTGCAGCGACCCATATTGTTACACCATTGACTGCTTCCTATTAATCACAATGCAGAGAGGTAGTCATTTTTGCTTTTTCACTTGTCAGTTATCTATCAGGATGGAGCAAATGAATCTAACACCAACAGCAGTGATAGTGTTCAACAGGCCTAGGTAAAAGAAACATGGCATACAGAATTTTGAAGATCAACGTGGAAGGAAAACAGTCCAATTCCAGTTGTTAGTAAACCATCTAATTTGAAACTAACCCTAAAAACCACTTTGCTTTGTCTTAGAATATCTTTTGTATAGAGAAACTTGTATCTCTTTGCCTCCTATTGAAGTTGGATTTGAGTCTCTGTTCTGTAAATGCACCTAAACAGTATAAAGAATTCTATGTAACGCTAATAAATTTCACTAGAATAAAAGTCTTTATTTTAGTTTTGAGTTGTCTTGTATATTTAGGTAAGTATATTTAAGTTCTTCAGTAAGGAAAGGCTTGTGAGACAGACAGACAGACAGACAGAGGGATAAGGAAAATATGCTCTGTATTGAAGGGTGAACTGTTTTATTTGACAAAAGCAGGAGGGATGGTGTTTAAAGCTCCCATAGGCTGTATGACCTAGACATATATGACATTTCTATAGGACACAATTCTAGAAAACAGGAAACCTATGGTTTAAAGGCTGCAAGTTTCACTAATGTATTGACTGCAAAATCAATACACATCTGTGTGTCCAAACTGCTAAGTACAGTGTAACATTTCACATCAATTTTCATTTGTTAAATAAGTGCCAGAAATGTTTCAGTAAAGCACAGGGAGAGATATATTATTAGTAAGGTAGCATAGCAGGAATGGAAATAGGAGATTCAAAGAGAAGAGCCAGTAAATGCAGGCAGCCTTAGCCTTTATAAGGAGGAAGAGTGAAGGACAAGCATTCCGATGCTTCTATAGAATAAAACTTTCACTGCAATACAAATACTTGTGCTTTGTTGATACAACTGCATGCGAGAAGCTGAAAACCTCACATAACTGTTTTCTTTACCCCCTCTGAAAATGTTTTTGCCATGGGGAGCCAGTCTTCCCTCCACTCTAACTCTTCAAAAGGTACAGAGCAGTTTGAAGGGGCAGAGACAACTTCTTGTGGAGGGTGCGTTGTACCAGACATCTGACTAATGGGGTCCCCTATACATTTAATATGTTATTTTGTGCTTTGTATTTCTCAGATACTATGTACACATACATTGTCAAAAATAACTATGGAAAGTACTGTAAATAAGATTTTATTGTATATTATTCATATGAGAAAATTCTAGGGGAGTCCATACTACCCCTTGCTCCCCCAAGGATTATAGTATAGGTATTGATGCTGATAGAGAGTAAAATCATGTTAATGGATAAATATCTAAGTGCTTTTGTTCTGCACAACTGATATTTCCTAATAGCTTAGGTCTGCATTTGGAGCAGACACAGGGGCCCAACAGGGTTTGGGGTTTTGTGTCAGTACAATCAGAATTTATAAACACCCTTGTGACGGAAGGAAGTTTATGTCTACAAAACTTACCACCCTCCAGCTGTTCTCATAACACTCCCAGCACTTCCTAACAGCTTCTGACTTGTGCCAAATTAAAAAATAGCTCTTGTTACTCTGATAAAGGCAAAGTTCCTGAGCCCAAAAAATGTTCAACTTCTTGATAAATTGCTATTTTCCAAACAAACATTTTGAGGGCAGTATACTTCAATAATCATGAAAACATTACTGAGAATTGGATCTATCATGTGTAAATAGCAGGTGCACTGATTGCTGATTAACTGGAAGATGCTGGGGCCTGTGCAGCCAATGATAGCTTAGATAGAGAGCAGATATGGCAGCATATAGTTCAAGAGAAAGGAAGGCAACAAAATCTTCCCCTTTGGATAAAAAACTGGGAACCCTTAATAAAAAAAACAGAGGTCTTGGATTGAATTGGAAATGAGCAGTAGCAGCATAAGAAGAAGGGTTGAAGAACACTGGAACATAATTTCTAGGATAGCCAAAGCCATGCATAAGATGGGTACTATAATTACAAGAAGATCATGGAATAACAACCAGTGAGTTGTCTTGGAAACCAGCCCTGCAAAAAATCATCCTCCAAATGTCAGTGTGTCAGTTGGGTGATACATGTGCACATGGTATTTAAATGTGGTTTTAAGTCCTTGTGCATTGCAGTAAATTTCATGGACTGATATATTGCCAGCATTCCAGTTGAAGCTCACTGTCTTCAACTTGTTGCCTTTTTTATGGCATGTAACAAAGTAGAGCGATATTGTTATTGTCCAACAAGCCAGCAACTCCTACAGATGTATGAATATGCATTTTATATATGCACAGTTATTTCACCTGTAGTGCACCATACTTAAAAAACTGGATTTCTGCCTGGGAGTACTAACAGTTGACTTCTTCCTGAAGCATTTTGCCCTTTTGAGAGAGGCAGATAAGGTAATATCTGTAATCCAACTAAATAGTACAGCCAGATCACTTCTGCTGCAGTGAAATGCCTAGCAAAATACACATTCCATCATTTCAGATCATCACTTCTGGCACTTTGCTGCCTAAAGATAGCCAACAAATTGTTTGGCTATTGTAGCACAGACATTGGTCCATCCAGAGAGTATACAGCAGGTCTATTGAGGGAATGCAATGAGAATCTATGCATTCTCATTTTAACAAACCCTAGGTCCTGCAAGATATTCTGCTAGGCATTTATCCAAAGGTATTTCCTTATTTGACACCCTCATCAGTGATAGCTACAACAAATTTGCTACAGCAACCAGAGTTTCAGAGGACCAGCAACAAGAAGTAACTAATCTCCAAACAGTCCCTGGAGGCAGCAAACCAACAACAGCAGGCAGTTCAGGAGAGACAAATTCATCGGTATGTGGAGGAGGTGAATATTCCTGCCCTTAATGCTGGCAGAGACACACAGGAACAAAATTGTGCCTGACTTATACACACTTCCCAGTCAAGTGCCTGAGTATTGGCACACTCACATATCCTAACCATATATAGTTACCAGAAGTGTGCTACTGTGCCTTGGCACAGAATTACTCGGCAACAAAGGAAAGGTACCTATATAGTAAGAAAAGAAGGTTTTTAGCCCATGAACAGTTGGGTGGATTTCAAAGGTAGTTGACTTTTCTTTAAAAAAAAAATAATAATGAACATAACATCTACACTATTTATGTAGTAATTTCTATAGGGGGTTATCCTGATTTTTAAAAAGAGCATGATAGGAATGGGGACAAAGCACCACTCCTATCCCTTTTATCTGTAGACTTAAGCAGTCCAGGGGCGGAATTTATGAAAGTCGGAAAGACCAGTACTGGTCTTTCCGACTTTCTCGCGGGAGGTTATCCTCCCGCGGGAATCCCGTTTTCCAGATTATGAAAATCAGTGTTTTTCGATTTCCATAATCTGTAAATCGGGTATTTGTACCGAAAATTTCCGTAGCCACAACAAATTATGGCTACTTTTCGGTGCAAATACCCAATTTCCAGATTATGGAAATCGAAAAACACTGATTTCCACAATCTGGAAATCAAATCTTACTAAATTAAGCCCGAAAAGACTCCAATCGAGTCTTTTCGGGCTTAATAAATTTTGCCCAAGGACTGTCTCTGTTCAAACACATTACAAATTAACCCCCTTGACAGATGTGTCCCAACAATAATGTGCTTAAAATTCAGTAGGAGTGGCATTAACAGTCTAAAAGGTAAATAAAATTATACATATACAATTTATAAACACACAAGGAATAAATGCATCAGTCCTCATCAATCATATTCTCAGTAACCTTTACATTACCAGCAATATTAATGCATGTTATTGAAATCACCAAATTCTGTTTAATCCTACCTCTAAACTGAACTTAATTCTTGGAACTCATGTTTTTGCTTTATACTAATTTGCCAATTAAATTACCATATCCTTCAGAACTAAAGATAATAGATATGGTTTCACCTATACCATGTCTAGTATGTACACTGATTAGTCATTTATTTAGCATTCTTCATTTGTCTTTACACATTGTCTTTATAAAAACTGTTTCTTTTAACTCTGTATATGTCACCCATTGTTTACATTTTTAGAACAAGTAAAGTTTTTTTTTT
>JAKJJM010005114.1:0-10919 GCA_021901965.1 Pipa carvalhoi
ATCCAGCTTCAGATGAAACAACTACAGGGATGAATGGGTTCACACTAAGGTATAGTACAACATATGTAAAGATGTAATTTGACTATAGTTCTCCTTTAAGATTATAAGATTATAGATACCAGTGAAAATGTACAGAATTCTACTGCCTGCATATGTAAAGGCAGGGGTTATAGAGGTGGGTACAGCAGTAGTAATCTAGCAGAAGTGGCAATAGCATGAATGGATTTAGGACCAGATTCCCCATGGTCCGAACACTCGCGGAAATGTCTTCACAAAGGCATTTCCGCAAAGTGCATGAGGCGCGCCGCTGAAATAGTCGCGGGCATCCTTCATGCACTTCAAGAACAGGTGAACAGAGCGGCCCATACTGTTGCTTGTTTTGCAGGTCACTGGTACTTGTAGTTTCACCAAAGAGAGCTTTCTGTAGAAGACTGCATGTGCTAAATATGGCAGTTTATTTTTTAATGTAGAAGTTACAAGACATTCCACAGGCTCGTGAAACCTAAAGAAGCATTTGATTTTTATAAAATGCTAAGGAAATTCAGAATATCAGTTAGCATATTAATTGTTTTTAAACTTTCCCACTGGAACATATAATCAAGGTCTAAAACAACTGCATTCATTATTTTCACTATATTAGATTAGTGCTAACTAATTTGGTTCTTAGACCAGAACAAATTAAAAGTGATTCAATAAACAATGATTTCAATGATAATATGTATCCAAGGGGATGTTCACCATAAAATTAATTTTAGTATACTGTAGACAGTGGTGGTGAAAGGCAGCTTTCAATCTTCTGCTTGAAAATAAATTATTACAAGGCTTGATTTTTAGTTATTTTTCATCTTACATATCCCACTTTTCGACCCCTTTACTGGCTATTTGTTCTTAAAATCACTGGCTAGTTGTTTTAAAGACTACAGATGAACACCAGCTGCAATTTATCTAAGAAATATGCTATTTACAAATAATATAGTGCAATGATGATAAAGATCAAAAGGTATGAAGGACATGTTCCATTCAAAACCACAATTTTCACCATTGCTTTTTAAATGTTGTAGCAAATAAATACATACTGAAGCAATAAATGCATTCCCATATTTTTAGAATGGTCTAGAACAAGATGTACTTGGAGAGGCTTTTGAAGATGCTCTAGAAGTTTTACAAGACAATTCACTGGGCATGCCATATCTATCAGGTAATTAACACAAATATAACTAGACATTCAGTCTAGCTGCTTATTCTACCTCCTACTTTTATTTTTTAATGTTGTATAATATATTGTGAAAAATTTCTATGTAATGAAAATTATTTAAATAAACAAATTTATAAAAATGCCTAAAAAATGTAATTTTCTTGGCTCCCATGTAAATAAATACATGGATTATCTTGAGAAGGATCTATTTTTGATATGCTGTTCCAGCTCCCTTGTTGCTATTGGGGAGGCCTGAGGTAGAAGCCAATAAGTTGACTAATACAGGGAAGTGCATGAATACTAACCCCCATACACATCTGATTCGTCTTTTTAAGTAGGGGGATACTGCAGAATTCCAACTCTACACTACTTATTTTTTTTAATTAAGGATAATGAATCTTATTTCTGAATTTTAATTTAACTTTTTTTTATCCAATCCCTGGTCACTGGGTAAAGGGGAAATCAAAAAGTCCCAAAGCATGCTAGATACTGGAGAAGGTTAAGGGTCATCCCTCTATGGTGGAAGTTTGTAGTAGTAACACCTTTGTTCTGGTGGGATGAGTTAAATTATAATAGACAAATATATATAAAGTGAACTGGAGGTTCCTTAAGTACCTAAATGATGGGATTAGGTCAAAAAACAAACTCATAGGTAATAGAGGACTTCATATCCACTTAGCAGATGGTACACTTCCATTTTAGGTTCAACAAGATGTTATACAAGCCCTTAGTCTCTCGTTGTTTGGAGGTTACATTATTTTTATTAATAGATTAAGGAGAACCATATTAGAATAGTAAGCGAGATTCCATCTGGTACTAAAACAACAGCAAATTGGAGAGTGCACACTAACTATAGAAAGGTGCTATATGAAAGGTCTGAAAGTTAAATAAATATAACAGAACAAAGAAGACCTATACAGAAGTATGCACACTGTATAGAATATAAATAGTGAAAAGCTTTATTGATAATGAACATACCATAACAAACAATTAAAACCGATTAAAAACAGAAATAAACTAACAGGCTTACCAAACATAATCAATTACATAAATGTAAACATTACAAACAGAAACCGGAACTGCATAGTAAATAAACCCCAACGCTAATTGCACATAATACTCAGAAATAAATATAAGAGGTAGCAGCCAACATTGGACATAGACAGCAAAGGGTCACATGGAGGTAGAAACCGAACTAATGTAAAGTGGGAAGGTCAGACGGATGCGTTTCGCTCCACCACGGAGCTTCCTCCTGCGTTGTGCAGTTAGCGTTGGGGTTTATTTACTATGCAGTTCTGGTTTCTGTTTGTAATGTTTACATTTATGTAATTGATTATGTTTGGGAAGCCTATTACTGACCTTTTAGCACTTCATTAAAATGCAGCGGATCTGACTTAGTAATTTCCAGCACACATATTTAGGTGTTGTGCTGTCTTCATGTGGTAGTAGGTCACATCATTTAGTACTAAATTATTCAAAGCCATTCCACAGAATCATGTTTGATGAGATGCTTTTACTAAATGTTGCACATTTTTGTCCTGACATAGCAGGAACTGTGTGATGCCCGTGTGTGTCCATATCCTAGCTTTGAAAAGGACAGCTATGAAGCATTTAGGCTGTATGTATTTGACATTTTGTAGAGTAATGTCTTTCTCAGACTCAGAAGTATTTATTGTCATTTCAGCAATATACAGGATTAGCAGTATACAGTGAAACAAAATAACGTTCCTCCAGGACCAAGGTGCTACATATATCTATACACACAATATTAGTAGAGGTGGGTGGGAGGGGGGAATGGGGTGTGGCATTGCAAAGAGAACCAGGATTGGGTTGTCTGATGTGAGCATAAAGTGCGTTAACGGAGAAAAACTGGGTATTTGCAAATAAATAATAAATGCCAGTAATTGCAAACACTGTCAGTTCCCAAGGATACTGCTGTTTTGGTAATCAGTCTTCTGTTTTCAAAGGGTTCAAAAATATTCTGGAGCAGCAAAAAGCAACATCACAGAAAACAATCTAGTAGTAAATCCAGAGATCCATCTCTTCTTTGCAATTTAGTTTGCGGAATGTTTAGTGCCATTTAAATGTTAAACTTTGCATTCATTAAAGAGTGAATTCACCCATCAAACTGAATTCGCCATACATTACAATTTCCCTAAATTGTAGTAAAGTTAATTTTGCACATTCAAAGGTAGTCCAGCAAATAGCAGCAGTGGTGAATTGTAGCGAATTTGTCATGAATAGGCATACTGAAGTAAAGTCATCTACACAAGAATCTGTTTAAAGAAGACAATGTCACTATAACTATCTCTTGTCACTCTGTCCTATGATGAATACCTGAAATAGTACATAAATATGCAGTCAGCATAATGCCATAAACCAGGGGTTCTCAACCTGTGGGTTGGGACCCCATTGGGGGCCGAATGACGATTTGCCAGGGGTCGCCTAAGATCATTGGATATATAGGGTTTGAATGGGGTCTCCCAATAACAATTAATGAACGGGGGTCACCAAATCACACGGAATTGTACTAAAGGGGTCGCGGCAATAAAAAGGTTGAGAACCACTGCCATAAACTGTGAGAAATCTTTGGTGAATTTTCACAAATGTATATATTCATGTGTCAATTTATACCTAGCTACATATGCCCCTCTGGGCATTTTGTGCAAACAGACATTGGTAAATTGACTAAAAATTGTTTTGAAACCAAAGTAAATTCTGAAATTTTGCACAACTAGCTTCATAGAAAAGCACTGCAAAATAAGGATTTATTTCGATGGGGAAACATTTTTATCAATCCTTTGGAAATTAGGGAAATTGAAAAGTACAGGGAAGCAAAAACTGACAGCAAAAATGTGGTGAAATTAATCGATATTGTCAAATTGATCTTAGTAAATATGCCCTTAAATATTGCACTAATTCCCTATTGTTTTGAATAATTAATATAAAAAAGTCGATGTTAAAAGATTATTGATGATTGCAATATGCTGTTATATAATAAGGTGAAGAAAATTAAGCATCATATATCTATGCAGTATTTTAAATAACAACATTAGGGAATGTTAAAGCACAAATAGTGCATATAATATGTTGTTGGAATCTGTGGCTAAGAAAATTAGAGCACATTTAAGAGATGTATTTTGTTACAAAAATGTACACATTTGGAAACATAAAAAGGGTGTCTTGGTGCATGTTATGCTTATAGCGCAATAAAAATGCAAAATTAACAATAATATTGCCATTAAACATTTGAGGTTAAAGGTGACTAATTTAGCCTTAAAGTATATGATAACTATATTCATTTTGGCTTATTTATTTTATTTCTTACTTTAAAGTACAATTTTTTAAAATGTACACTAAAGGCAAACAATGTCACCCTTTATAAAAGCTACTCTTCCCTAGAATTTTTAGTTTTTCATTGTGTATACAATAAAACAGCGTTCTCAAACCTTTTCTGGATCGGGAACCGGTTCCCCAACCCAGAAAAGATTTGATGGACCGATGGAAGGGTGGGCAGGGTCAATGCACGCTGATGGCTGCATGACGGTGATGCACTACACTACGGGCCACATTCCCATATCTCCGAATATGCCCGATCGAAGGCATTTTCGCGAAGTGCATGAGGCACGCTGCTGAAATTGTCACGCTCCTCAATATGCTTGAAGAACAGGCGAGGAGCGGCAGACAAAACTCTGCTCGCCTGTTCTTCAAGCGCAAGAAGTGCATCCGCGACAATTTCAACAGTGCGCCTCATGCACTTTGTAAAAATGCCTTTGATCATATTCGGAGATACGGGAATGTGGCCCTACAGGTGGCCTAGTGCAGAGGAGCCTACGGACTGGTAGTGGTCTGCGGCCCGGCATTTGGGGACCCCTGTAATAAAACATTTCAGTGAAAAGCATGCTTACATTAAAGGACCAAAAATAAAAATTACCATTTGGATTGGAATGGCAGTTATTGAAACACAGCACTTGTAGTTATTGTTAAAGTTAAATTCATGAAATGTATTGCTTCTCTGTTTTTAGCTTTACTGATAGAAGCCATGTTGTTAGACAGACACACCTCTCCCAGTCCCATTGTTTTCTATGTTGATTTAGAAAATACGTATTCAGGAAGTGTGCCTGAAAGCCTAATTTTTAAAGCTAAATATCATACTTTATAGACACAATTTAAAATTTTTGGAAGCATAGATTCACTATATAGTAACTATAAATGTATTTGAGGCATTTTCTTTTTTTAGTATTATTGTTCTTTTAAATGGTTAGCTATGTAATTCATATCACCTTTAGTTCTGACATCTTTGCAGTCTTATTGAGTAAACTAGGCTTTACTTTTGTCTTGCTTATCAGCAGACATGTGGTTGCTATAGGGGTCCTCACATCGGTCTCTCCTTGACAAGGGTTATGCCCCTATGGAGCTAACAGCTGGTCAGTCTATGCATTTGATGCATCCTTGGTATATGCAGCATGCGTAAATATGGCAGGTACTCACTATCCTTCTGTATGTATGTAAATACATTTATAAAGCGCCACTAAGTTACACAGGACTGTGCCATTCAACAATACAGTTGTAATACAGACATGGGAAAGTGCTTAGTGCACTATAAATGCAAGGCTGTGATTAAAACAAGAGAATGGAGGTCCCTGTCCCATAGAGCTTACAATCTAAATATAGTCCATTTTTGAGCTGCAGAACCTCCAGAGATGTGTGAATGTTCTTGTTGTGCACAAAGAATAGTGTTTATGACACAAAAACCTGAATATATTCATTTGCATTAAAGGAAACTATCATATACATAATACCTACCAGGATGAACTAGATGGTAATTAGTTTCATGAATTGTTTCATTTATCGTATGCATGTGTTTTCTGTGCCTTCTAAACCCTGTAGGAACCAAAATCAGAATGCAGTTATTCTGACCAAATTATAAGTCACTGAAAGGCCTCTGAGCTTTTGAAATGACAGTAAGTTTAATATTGCTCCATGATCATGAAGATGCACCATTTATTATGCCTATTCAAAACAATTTTTCTGGATTTGTATTTTACTATATAGTGACAATTTCCCATAAAGTCCATGACCCAATAGAAGAATCATATAAAGACCCCAATCCTTTCCTTGAATCACAGATGACATAAATAAAACAGGATGTTTTGCATAAAACCAGGCTTTACATTATAAGCAATTGTTACTGCATAAGAAGATATGGGATAATCTGTATATATCTGTCTATCCACAGAGTGTAAGAGTTATGTTGCCTTTCTAAATAACAACTCCCCAATGACAGCATGTGAAAGTTGCTTTACCTCCTCACATATGGGAGCACCAGCCTACAGCTGTGGGGAATATTCGGTAAGTACATCTATTGTAAATCTACTTAAGCTGGCACATTTAGAAAATAGTCAGTAGTTGGCACAGTGTAATGACACAGGGATAGTAAGTTACACGGTATTATGACACTGAAGGTGAGGCAGTATTGGGTGATAACTGGTAGATTTTATTGGTCATGAGGCACTAACTGCTACACTGTAATCAAACTCGGGCAGTAACTGACCTTCTCTAATAGTACTGAGAAGCAACTGGCATATTATAGTGGCACTGGAGCATTATCTATCTCTCAAAAAATATACAAAAAATATACAAAAAATACGGTGGCTAAATCAAAAAAATAATGAAAAACACGGTATTATTCACATAACAAATCGGCCAGGTGCTCTGGAGAAAGACTGTCCCAAATCCGGATAAATCCAAGTGAAAAAATAAAGAAAATGTCCTCTTTATCGATCAATAAAGTTTTTTTGACTTTCTGCTGGAGTGCCGGGGATATTTACTTTATTTTTTCACATGCCATTGCTGGCTTCCTGTCCTTTTCAGTTTGAATTAAAAGCCAAGGATACATGGGTTTATTACCTTTCACATCCCACCTTATCTATTCCATACCTGTTTTATCCTGATGAAGATAACAAATCTAAAAAGATTGCAGATACTAGAATGGCAGTCCTCCTTAACTTCCCTATTGTAGAAGCTGGAACACTAGATCTATATGCAAAGAGACTGTTATAACAGTACCAAGCATAGGTTTGTCTACTTGCCAGATAAAAGATGGTGGCAACCACACAAAAAAAGAGAAACAAACTCAAAATAATACAAATTAGGAATACAACTTCAAAGCCATCTTTTTCTGGTGCTACTGGGCCTGTAAATCACACTTGTCTGAAAATGTGCTAGGCCCTCTGCACAGAGCCATATCCAAGAATGGCCATTACTCAAAAAGCTAATAATATAACATTGCCTGCTCCTTTGCACACACAAATAAAAACATCTTAAGTTACATAGCTTGTACCAAGAGCAGGCAATTTTATTTCCAGCAGGAAAGTCTGTAAATCTTTAAACGAAAGGAATGCTGAGGAAAAAGTATTTTAAATCAGAGCCTCGATTCACCCAGTTATGAATATTGAAGGATTAAGTAATATGTTGTATTTTCTATAAGTATATCGGTTAGATATGGCTTCTACTAGTAGCTGAGCTCTCTCATGTCACTGCCCCTTTAAGACAAATAAAGGCACAGATACCAGTCAAAGCATACCCAAAATAAAGAGGGAAGTAAGTATGGTCTGTTTACTTTCCAGAGCCACTTTAGCTTTGTGCAATTTTATTTGCATCAGAAACATTCTCTAGATTTTATATTTGAAAGTGCACCTGTCACCTCAAAAACAGTAATCCTAATTTAGATCGTACTACAGGAATAAACGTGTTTGTAATATATAAGTATTTTTTAAAATGTACCTTTAAGCAGCTTTTCTCTCTGCCATCTCCCTGTCAGGCCGCCACTGCATCACCTTGGTTTATAGCTAATGCATAAAGAGCATGCCCTTTCTTGTACAGGGAACAAAAAAGTTGTGCAGTACATTTGTGAGGTTATTTGCTTTTGCAATGCTGCTTTTTTGCTCAATGTTAAATTTAATAAAAAGTCACATTAGGAATCACTACTGCTAATCCATTCTAACCCATAGTGGGATTTTTTGTATGGATGTGTGTTGACATTTAACGAGTTTAGGTTAGTAATGTATCATAAATATTGGAGTTTTTCAATATGTCATTTTGCTTTTTGATCTGTAGATAAATAATCCATACACGTACTACGAGGACTATTTATACGACAGGATATTGAATATACAAGAAGATCAAGGCAAACATGCACTTCATCCCAGCGTACCCACACAGAAACCTGGTAAATCTCATTAAAAACTGCATTTGGAAATAAAATGTTACTGTTCATTTCAAATAAAATCTAAAAATAGTTTGTTGCTGTAATTGCAACAGAAGGTAGCCCAAAATTAGCTCATTTATTTATCTGTGGGTGCTCGCTTACAAAGATGAGAGTTTGCACGTAAGTAATGTGTGTAGTCCAGGTAAGTAACAATAAGGGCGAAATTTACTAAACTCGAAAAGGTTGATTTCGGCATTTTCAAGTTTATTCCCTGTAAATATCGCTGCTTGATTGGTAAATATCAACTGATATTTTTTGATCGATTTTTACTGATTGAAACGCTTCGATTGGATTTTTCAATGGAAAAGTAGCCATACTTTACATTACTACTTTGGCTACTCGAAAAATTAAATTTAAACTTTTTGATCTGTAAAAATCGATTGAAAAATATTGATTGATATTTACCGATCGAACAGTGATATTTCTAGGGAATAAACTTGAAAAGGCCGAAATTGACAATTTCGAGTTTAGTAAATTCCGCCCTAAGGGCGATATTTAATAAGCCCGAAAAGACTCAAATACTTGGATTCGAATCTTTTTGGGCTTATTCTCGCAAGATTTCCATGCAAGATGATCCCGCGGGGATTTTTGTTTTCGAATTCCGGAATTGGACCTTTCCATCGAAACATCCAATTCCGGAATTCGAAAACCAAAACTCCTGCGGGATCATCTTGTGGAAATCTCGCAAGACAATTTAATAATCCCGAAAAGATGAAATCGTGTCTTTTCGGGCTTATTAAATATTGCCCTAAGGGGGTTGCGATTTTATAATGGGAGTTCGCTATCAATGAATTCGGAAGGGCAAATACGGAGTTTACGGAATAGCCCCCTAAGAGTGATATACAGCCCTAGGACCGGACTGCATGCTGCCTATTATCCATTTTTTAGAATTCAAGGATCTGCTTAGCTTACCTGATAATTTTGTGGCATTATGGAATATAGGGATGGGATGAGGGAGGTGGAATAACCATTTCCATTGGAGTCACTTTCAAATTCCTGGCGTATGTTATACACCAGTGGTGTAGTTTTGTTTACACTTTGAGATTTTATTTCCCTTGTTTATGAGATATAACAAAAGCAATGTGCATGTACTAAGATGCATTATGTTTATAAGATGGATTCAGCGTCTGTAGATTAATTTGCTCACAGTGCATTCTTGGGAATGCTTTAAAGACATAAGATCTGTGCAGAGATCACAAAATGACATATTAACTTGACTTGCTCTCACATGCTGTCAATTGAGCATAACTCCCACTGTCCCGTAAAAATTATATTATGTACTATTCTATTTGCTGGGGAAGTTGCAAATTTGCTTCTCCTTATTGATTAAGTGGCAAATAGGCTTGGCGAATAAGTGAATAGTGACAAACGCTGGTAGATGCATAGTGTGGCTTAGTCAGTCAAATAGTAACAGAATGCAAAGTGATGTGAATTCAACTAGTGAAGTGCAGTGTCATCATCCTCATCATATTCCACTAATTGTATATAAGTGAAAAATACATCTATTTCTATGTCACCTTGTCCCTAGCACATATTGTCACTTGGTCGCAGTCTTCATTGTCACTTTTGAATGGTCACTTTATGCAACTCTGGAGCCTTGCCATCAACTACTTAATTTGCCACTCTGACCTGGCAAAGTTAAATGGGTGAATTCCCGAGTATGCCTGTCCTTATTTATCACTTCGACAGACTCTGCCACTTGGTCAGTAGGTGAATTACCTATGCATGTGGACTCAAATTTATGTGAAGAGCTCCGTAAGTCCATTACCGTCGGAAGTGTCCAAATTGGTCGAGTATTCGCCACTTCACAGAGTTTATTCAATATGCGAACATGGGGAAGTGGCGAATGTAACCTCCACAATTTTTGAATATACGGCTCTTTGCATTACTTAGCTATCTTTACTAAAACTTGCACATTAGACTTAGAATCCCTCAGTGTCCATATTTCTGTTTCTGCTACTGTTGTCATACCTTAAGTTTATGATACCCTAAAGCAGATCCATTCATTTAATCTATCACTCACTAGGAATTGTGTATCTCATAGACAGGCATGCTACTACCTCTTGTGGGAGTATCATTTTCAGCTCTCAATAAATCATATAGGATAAAAAAAGTTTTTGTACTGTAATACTTTTATGGGTCAAGTCTTATGTAATGTCTCTAACTATTGCTTCTTTTCCATACCCATTCAGAGCTTCAACAGGATATGCTCTATAAGATGGTTTTTAATATAATCATGGTTCCATGACGTATGAGGAACTTTACAACTGATTACTCTTCTTTAATAAATGCTCTGAATGGAATCTTACAATGATGATAAGCTACAAGACAGCATACCACAAAGAATTTTCGGTATCGGGAACTTTCACCGCAGGAAGAATAAACGCAGGAAACTTAACCGCACTTAACCACAGGAAACTTAACCACTGGAAGATTAACCGCTAGGAAGGTTAA
>JAKJJM010005118.1:0-10071 GCA_021901965.1 Pipa carvalhoi
GGAAATCGAGAAACACTGATTTCCATAATATGGAAATCGGGACTGCAGTTATTAAGCCTGAAAAGACTCCGGTGGAGTCTTTTCGGGCTTAATAAATACCACCCCAAGTCTTAAGTACGACAAGTGTTATAATGACGGGTTGAGGCTTACCGATTCTGCAGAATAAGCATAGCAAATTAGCAATATAAGAGAAAACAAGCACTTGGAGCAGAGGCTCTCAGTTAATCCTAGCCCCTCCTCCTTTTACCTCTGTGCAGTCTGTTACTTGTAGGCACTGGGCCCCTTTACATACAAAGGTACCCAACTGAATCTCTGAAATGAGTCTGTGGGCTGCTAAATCAGATACTGGCCCAGGGTTGGTTTATCCTCACTAATGGACCCTTGGGGTCTACCCAGTGGCACAGTTGGTAACTGAGACCTCCTCCCCCTTACCAGGTAACTCTAAAATAACTTCCCTTGGTAAGTTTGGCACTGACCTCTTATAGCTGCCAGGTCTTTTACACACAGCAACCATACTGTATGCAACAAGGTGCCACACCTCTCACAAGTAGAAGGGGACAGCATAGCAAGTATGCACTAAGGCAGTGGTTCTCAACCTTTTTATTGCCGCAACCCTTTTAGTACAATTCCCTGTGATTTGGTGACCCCCATTCATTAATTGTTACTGGGCGACCCCATTCAAACCCTATATTTCCGCCAGTCTTAGGCAACCCCTGGCAAATCGTCATTCGACCCCCAATGGGGTCCCGACCCACAGGTTGAGAACCCCTGCACTAAGGGTTGCTGTACCATCAACCCTATGCTATCCCTCAACCTGAACTCAATGGTTCCTCCCTAAATTCATGTCCAAAAAAGAGCCCATTGGAAAGAAAAAGACAAACCAATCAAAAAAGACAACTGCCCAGGTAAAATTAAATTGCAAGTGTATACACCTCTCATTGTCCATATAATCATATGCAGTATTAATTCACCCTGTCAGTAAATATATACGTTCCTATAGGAATACAAGATGTAATGGGATGCTGAATTAAAAACAGCCATTTATTTTTATCAAGTCTTGCCATTTTCTAGTTAACAGCCAAAGTCGAAAAGGGTTTTTCCTTCAATCAATAAATCAAAGAAACATAGTCTTTTTTTTTTTTCTCTTCATGACATGAACGCTTTTATATTGTTATTTGGTTGTATAGTTTTCCCTTTTTGTTTTAATCAACATGCAAATGGATCTCAGGATTAATTATTTAATCAGAACCCAACCAACAATAAAAACGTAGCATTTTTCCTCCCAGTAAAAGAAAGCAAGATTGATAACGTCTTCACGGCCCATGCATTATAAATGAAATAGCGAGATAAAGCTTCAAATACAACCCATGCGAGTTCAAAGCCATCAACTACATAGGAAACAAGAGTTGTTAATACATTAGAATGATGAAACTTTTAAGGGGGAATGTGAACTTGTTTGTTTCTTATCCTCTCTGCCATAGATCAAGATCATGTACCACTCTATATGGATATAATAACTTTATTAACTTTTAGGGACAACAACAGGGGTGTACATATTGCCCACTCTGCTCAGCAATCCAGGGGGAACAAGTTAGACAATCAAATGTCAGTCTCTTGGTACTCTGGATTTTCTTTTCTTCTGTTGCAGCATCACAATCCTCTTCTGGTTTACGCCTCCTCTCTGACATCACAGATTTTTTTTTTCTTCTACACTTGCTTAGAAGCAGTTTGAGCATGCTCTGAAGAAAAAAAAAATCTCCAGTGTTGAAGAGGAAGCAGAAAGTGAAGAGGATCACTGTGTTGGAACAGAATAAAAGAAGATTATCTCTATTTTGAAACAAGAGGCAACGCTGGAGCGAAGGAGGTGATTATGACAAAAATCAAGCTTTAATTCTTCTTTAAGTGTATAAAATGTGAAAGGTTCACAAGAGATATTAGTGGAAAAAAGTATCCTGTCTTTCCCCGAAGCTCTACCCTATCTCTGCCCTAACCACACCTTGTTCCACCCCCTCTTCCCCCAAACCAATCCAATTAACCTCAAACTGCATAACTCCACCTATTCTGATGTTGCAATTTGCATCATTAAGCCCTGTTACCAGAGTAAAGATACAACAAAAAGCTGAACTCCTGATGTCTGGTGCCCAAGAGTTCCTAAGTATGGCCATGTCTCATGGCCTGGTGATTTACTAGTAGAAATACAGTACTACCAGTAAACTGCCTAGGCATAAGCTAAATCAAGCATTTTTCTTGGGGGATTTCAGTTTTTTTTTAAATTTAGGGGGTCATTCTGTAAAGCGAGAATTTGACTGTCAAATTTACAGACATCGGATTCCCATTATAAAGTCGCGACCGTGACAATTCTCCCATTACGAAATCGCGACAATTTTTTTTTTAAAGTTCCAGCTTTGACAACATTTCCTTTGTAAAGTCGCGATTGCGACAAAATTCTCATTATAAAATTGCGACAGCAGCAGTCTATTACGACTGTCTTTAGCTGGTGAATTCGGACCTTTACACTACAATTCAGACTTTACGGAATGACTCCTGTAAAAAATATATTCATATAAGAGAATGCTTTCCAATACGTTTCTAAATACATCATTTATATTGTGCATAAAACTGACATCCCTAGTATACTGTGCCTTCCGATAGATTGATGATTTTATTTTATTTATCCAGATCGTTCTTCATTAACAGGAAATATGAATTTTTTTTACTCCAAAATCTCTTTATCACCCTAGACCCAATGAAATGTCTAGTTTCCCGTGAGAATTTTTTCGGCTGTTTTTCTGATGAAAAAAAAAAAGCAATAAAAGGCGATGGCATTAAAAATCTAAGAAATGGATTAAAATAGATGAAAAAAATATATAATAAAATTAAAACACACATTTTCACATCTTGTCCTTCGATAATATTTGTCTCTATGTGTCATATTGGAATCCCTAATGCTTAGCATTCTGCCCTTCCTGGTAATAAGATCACTTCAATAAGAATCTGATCAGTTTGCAGTGATAAATGTTTTCCTATAAACGCCAACGTTCTTCAAAGAGTAAAAATAGATGCCCTTTGGGTTCCCTAAATGTTTTTGATGATATCAGTAATAACTTTCACTTGATAAATAACCAACCTCTCCAACTTTATAGTTTTATATGTTCTTTTAGTTCGCTTGTACTTTTTTTCCTGGTGTTTACTTTCTACCCTATTCTCTAGAGTTGAGCGATAAAATAAGGTTTATTTCACAGCAGGAGAATTCCAGTGTACTCTGTTTTTTATATTATGTAGCCCCAATCTAATCAACTCCTAAAAAGTAACTACCGGTAAGCCAAAGCGGGCTTTGTAATATTTACTGATGCTCCCTTAGAGGCAGGTGATGTATAAGGCAATATTCTTATGTAGGTAGAAAAACAGTAATGTTGTAACTTATGGAAATATTCCTTATTATGTGAGTCGTTGTGCAAAACTGTAAATAGACGTCACAATGAAAATTCAAAGTGGAAACAAACCTTTTCTTATCTCGCAGCTCCGAGAGAGGCCACAAGTCAAATCATATTGACAATTTGCAATGGAAATACGCATTTTACCAGAATATAATTAATATGCGCTCAGAGCGCATATTTTGCACATTTAAGGGGACGTGAGGAAAAACAGGGAATTATGAAATGGAGTGTAAGCTCGAGAAGAAATAAGATCCAGATCCACCATGGCAAATTACACAATGTCAGTCTTTGTTGACTGTTTCATTTTAGTTTTGAGATGTAATTACTTCTTTCTTTCTTTTTTAAATATATTTATTAAAAATATATTGCCATTCTATGGCAATTGCATAATTTGACTGTCAAAAAGACCTTTAATTGCTATTAGTCACACCAAACCAGAAACTGTCACTAAGTTGACCCAATGACTTCAAACAAGTATTTTTTACCGCAAGAAAATGATGTGATTAGATGGACAGGAATTTTAGAAATAAAATATCTATTGGCCCGAGCATCATTGAAGTTGCGGTGCATGTTCGCAAGTAATTTAAAGGAACAACTTGTCTTTTATTATTCAAGAAATAAAAATCTAAAAATGAAATAAACCAAGCAGTCCGTCTCGAAAAACAAACAAAAAAAAACCAAAGCAGTGTGTTTGAAAGCAATAAATGCTTGCCTGGTCTTTCTAAAAGATATTCCTATGTTATCCTGAGAAATGTAGCAGTTGCAGTTGGTTCTTGAAGCTCCATGTAAGCTTTTCCAGTAGACCTGACAATCACATAAAAATGTGCATGGTTGTTGTGATGTAATTTATCGTTATTAACCTGTAAGATTCATACCTGTTTCAGCTCTATTGATTAATACAACATCAACGGACTCCTCCCGACTTAGGGGGTCATTCCGGTAGCTCCGAATTTTCCATGCCGAATTCGCTTATAGCGAACTCCCATTATAAAGTCGCGACCGCGACAATTTCCCCATTATAAAATCGCAACCGCGACAAAAAAAATTGTCGCAGTCGCAACTTTATAATGGGAGTTCGCTATAAGTGAATTCGGCATGGAAAATTCGGAGCTACCGGAATGACCCCCTTAAAGATTGATCCATTTTGTAATTAGTGGGAAAAGGTGTTGGCGAAACAGACAATTTTGAAAAACATTGACATGCGATTTCAGCATTCATTCATCTGACCTGTAGCTGTTCCGGTAAGGGGAAGTTGTATAAGGTGGGCTTTAAAGCAGTTAAGGATGATCAAGCTCTATATTACATAAAGAGGAAGGTATTTACCAAGGTATTCTACACAAAATTTACAAAATTCATAATAATCATTAACTAAAATCTAAAATGGCATTTTCGATTTCAAAATTCCGATTTGAATTTTCAATCGTAAGTGTAGCGAGCAGTGCTTCCATGCATGCACCGCTCGCTACATCTGCCTGCTCAATGCTGGCAACCGCTGAGGAGACTCAGCTCTCCCCAGCGCTTCCTGGTTTGGATTATCCAATCAGGAGCCGCTGACATCACAAATGACATGTGGGGGCAGCACAGTGTGAGAGGGGGGATGTGGGGGCAGCACAGTGTGGGAGGGGGTTTGCGGGGGCAAGCAGCACAGTGTGGGAGGGGTGTTGTGGGGGCAGGCAGCACAGTGTATTTGTTCCTGTTTTTTTTTTTACTTTAAAATAAAATATGTGCAGTGTGCATAGGGATTTTCATAGTTTTTTTTTATATTCCGGCCCTCCAACGGTCTGAGGGACAGTGAACTGGCCCCCTGTGTAAAAAGTTTGGGGACCCCTGTTCTAAACCATGGACTGCATGCCTTCTGTGTTTGTAGGACTCCATATGCACATTTAAATCATATAATAATCATATAGATAACAACAGGGAAATTAAAAGACAATAAAAATGTATTATAAAAGTGAAGCGTAAAAATGAAGTGTATATTGTTTCTGTGTTTAGGTTGATGTCAGGTGTCTAATTGATACTGTTTAATGCCCATTGAATAATGCAAATTATATGAATTTCTAGCGTAAGTAAATCCACCTGCTTACAAGACTTTAAAAATGTTATTTTGAAGAATGAATCAGTTCTTGCCAATGAATGATATTCCATATTTTCATGTAATAGAAAGTTTACAGCTGGGATTATATAATAATCTCTCCCCTGATTAACAAGACAACATGGCTTTATTTTACAGATTGATGCATTCAGTCGTTGCTTAGCCTGGAAGATCATATAATGTAGTAATAATGACTTTATTTTTTCAGTAAAAAGATCAGCATTTTACAAAGGTCCCTGACATCATACTGATGATGTCATCAATGCTGTCAAACATCATTTGCACCTTTGTTACTTTTCTTGCAACCAACAACAAATTAAATGACTGTTAATAATGCTGCATTACATCTGAACCTTGAAAAACCACAGATTTCTGGCTATAGTTATGCAGTAAATGTGATCTAAATATATAACAAAGACTAAGAATCTTTAGAAAATCCACATTCCAACACTGGATATTTATTTGTTAACGAAATACTGTTAGTAAGAGCCGGGAATACATCTCATAAAAATAAAAGGGTCAAAATGCCCTGGATGGCATGAAATATGTGCTTTGATACAGTTCTATTGATTCTTCCAAGCGATTTAATTTGTGTTTGATACTTTAGATAAGCAAAGAGAAAAATGCAGGGCCCCCCTGGGTTTGTAATCCCAAGCTTGCAATGATCAATGATGAAGAAATCACCCTGTGAAATAAACACCAGAGGAGTAGGATTGTGGCCCCTTGAGATATAAACAGGGAAACAGTAGAGTTTTCTATCAACGGGAAAGGTAATCCCTTGGATGAACCGAAAATAAATACTAAAAATAGTCTGAAGCAAAAGTGAATTTTAATGTACCGAGTTCATTCACTGTGCAGTCTGTGGAAATAGTCGCTATTGCTGTGAACCTTGATTGGCATACGAAACATATTTTTTGGGGTCAAATTTTTTGACCTGTAAACCAGGGTCAGTGAAAGCAGTACCCAACTTTACCTTTCTTAGCATAGCTAAAGGTATGCAGAAAGTGATCTTTGCTTAAGCTAACTAGAGAACAAGATCAGTCCCCTCAAACAGGTTACCTCAAGAACATTTTACTGATTTTTTTGAAAAATGCAACTGTATGTTATCAGTAGTTACTGGTGTATGTAAGACACATCCGTCATAGAGTATGGCTAGTAAGATTCTAGTGTTCTGAATGCGGACTGCTAAATCTTGAAAAAGTTAAACCATCTTTACGGGGTAGATTCCATATTTGTAATTTTCCTTATTTTAAAGGATCAGAATGTAGCTACTAAATAAAGTCAACACTTGAGTCAGTTTGGGCACAAAGTATATAAAAATCGAGGTGCTTCATGAAAACTCTCATTTACAATCCAAGAACAAAATATCACACATTTAAATGATGTCAAATCCAGTCAGCTAGCATAGGGTTAAATGAGCAACACAGCTGACCTCTGAGTTGTTGTCTCCAGTTTCAAAAGGTTCCCCCCCCCATTGGCAGGTGTCAGTATTTTTTATCTAGTGTGTTAGGATAGTGGAAGTTTGTATCCATATTACCTAGGTTTAATATTTCTATACTGTTGTTGAACCCAATTGTTTCCCACTTCTGAGCTTAACCCATAGCTTACATTATTGTTTATTTGCCATAACTCTTGGGTTCAAGACTTTCTCCCCTCACTACAACTCATTGTTGCTTCCTTCTCTCCAGGACATCTGATTTTCTAATTTGGAAGTTCCGTCTTCCCTGTAGCTACCCAGGTTTCTCTCTCTTTATTTACCTGGTATTCATTAGATACTAGGATTGACTGTTGAAGCCTTGGAGTCTTCCAGCCAGCTCCCTTCAACAGTTTATGAAGTGCAAGACTGGAGCAAGATGTTTTCTCTATAGCCCTACACAGTCCTTTCTCTATAGCCCTTGTTTAACTGCTCTGCTGTTTGCACTAAATTTGACCTGTGCCCTTCCTTCTCTTGCTACTCTACTGGGATCCTTCCAATCCCATTCCCTTCATAAATGAAAGGGTACTCCTCACAGATTCAGTGATGACACAATTATATTGATTGTGAACAAGGCTGCTTAAATCTAAACAGCTGTTTTTTTATTTTTTCAAATGGATGATGGTACAAAAGCTGCACTGGGGTCCCTCTCTCCACGGCACAGTCATGCACAATGGTAGGGGGGGCCTACTGCAGTCACTGATTCAGATTGGGAGGCATACACCATAATAGGGCAGTTAGCAGGGAAAGCTTGGTTACTGTACTGCCCCTAGACAGATTCCCTTTAAACAATGAAGTTTTCATGCTTATTAGAAGAAACAAAATAACTTTGCAATAGGGACAACTGTAATAGCCCAGAAATTAATCTTAAAAAAATAAGTTAAATATTGCATCTATTTTGAGCCTACATCACATAAGTGTATCACCAATTACCAAAAGATAACACAGACAGTTTCCAAACGTATTTTAAACTCCTGAGGAAGCCGCGGACCTACACGGCGAAACGTGTTGAGTGTGGAGCCTTTTTGGGGGGACACACCTTGCACACCCCTGGAGTATTTTGAACGTTGATTATTTTACCATTGTGAGTACCATCATTTATATGGTTGATTAAAGTATTTTAATAGGTTACACTGTGTGGATATACTTTATTTTTCATGCTATGAGTGCTGCTGGACAATTGTCTCTATCCATGAATATGAATTGATTGGTCGTGAGAGGAGGATTTAGAAGAACATAACATACTGCTTGATATGCTGTATTTTTATGGGCATCTGGTGAGCCTCCCCGCTACTAGGGGTTTTATATACTTTTTATAAGCACAACTTTTGAGGTGAATAATCTTTTGGCACATCCTGCATCATTATATCCTACTAGGGCTCCTTTCCTGAGGTCTATTTAATATTACTCACTGATATAAGCACTATAAGTGCTTCTCTCTGCACTCCTTCCATTTTGGTTTTAGGATCTCAACGGTGGAAAGTCTGGGTGGACACGGACTATATGAAGGAGCTGCGAGGGTCCTTTATGCATTAATTTCTCTTTTTGGGACTTTATGATATCAGATACGATTTTAATATTGAGTGTTTTTTATATGGTTTGATATATTTTAGCGCCACCTAGTGTTGTTTTATACACAAAAGATAACACCGCCAGATAAATGCATGCACATATTAGAAGAGTCAGACTGAAATAAGGTTGAATTTCTCACCTTTATTAATGAAATCGTCATTTTTTTTATAATCGCATCTTTTCCTACTTAAATTTATATACAAGAATAGACTCTCGTGCTAGAACTAATCATGGGCTACAGATATATGCATGGTCTGATTCACGGTGCTAGCAGAAGTTTAAGAATACCTTTGGAGAACACAGGCAGTACATCACTAGGATGGCATGCCTGACAATATAATCTACACGGGCCTTGCGTTTTAAGAGAAAAACTCAAAAGGTTGGGCTCTACAAAATAGATTTCATAACTGACAAAAAAAAATAAGTATGCTTTTACAAGGCAAACAAAGAGAAGGGTAGGCTTGTTGAATTGAAAGTTTAGATTGCTGGCATGATAGATCCTAGTTTCTTATTGTTTGTCTGTGTTGGTGCAATTCTCCTGATATTAGATATTTGACCTAGTTGTTGAGATATGCCTATAAATTTGTATTTTTATAGACGATGCTGAAATCTTATGACAGAGTGAGCAGCTTTGGACTAGAAACTGAAGATGAAGGAATTAACTCTGACAGTTGAAATATGTTCTTTGTGTAGTAGTACAGTAATACTTTATATAAAACAATGTTTCTGTTTTACATGTTTATTTTCTTGTCTTGAGTGACATTTCTTAAGTAACTTTCTTAGTTTATACAAGGGACAAAAGTTTCTCTTTTACCGTAAAGTACCACTAACAAACAAGTCTGTTATACGTGTTCATTTTCAACATATTTATAGCTATCCCACCTCAATGAATAGCAAGTATATTTTATGAAGTTTACAGGTGTTCATTTCTTTTATGCATGAAAAAATGAGATTACTTGACTTTACTTGACTTTATGGTTGCCAAGGCTTAGTTAGCCCCGGCAACCAAAATTATGGAGCAAACATGAAAGTCAAATAATTTGAAACCCACAAAAACCTTTCTTAGAATGCCGCAATCTAATTTAATTCCAAGATAAACAACCCCTTTAAAGCACTTCTGTTAGCGGTGGTGATGGTTGACGTGATGTGGACTGAAAAGAAGGAATGATGGTTGATGCAATGGGAAGAATGAATTATGGTTGATGCAGTGTTGAATGGGAAGAAGGAATGATGGTTGATACAGTGTTGAATGGGAAGAAGGAATGATGGTTGATGCAATGCTGGCTGGGAATAAGGAATATTGGTTGGTGCAGTGTTGGTTATGTATGTACTGTATGTATGTATGTATAACGTATGTATGTACGTATGTATGTATAATTTTATGTATAAAGCGCCACAGATTTACGCAGTGCTGTACAATTCAGCAATACAAATATAATACAGACATGGGAAAAGTACATTACACAATACAAGTATAATATCACAAGGATACATCA
>JAKJJM010005123.1:0-12553 GCA_021901965.1 Pipa carvalhoi
AGATAGCAAAGATCATTTAGCTAGCATTACAATGCATTGTTTTATAATAAGAATTAAAAGCCGAATAAGAAGCTAGACGAATAAGAAGCCAACTTCAGTGTCGTAGGAAATAACTGGTTTACATTGTAACCACACTCACAAGGACCACTACTCCCAGTCTTAATAAACCTGTCTGTCCACTGGATCAGCACAAAGTATAGGGCCATTATTATATTAACAGCTATTGACTACATTTCCCATCGTCCTCTACTAAACAGGAACCACATACTCACCGCAGAAGCTTCGTCAATGGCAGGCCTGGCGGCTGCTGCTTCTCCTCCTCTGGTCCGCAGGCTCCCAACAAAGACACCTTCCCTAGTTCTGTGCTCAGCTCCTGTAGGTCTCGCAGAGGAGCCGGTAGCCCCGAACTGTGCTCCATAACAGTGCCAGAACCCCACTCGCCAAGAAGAACCTGTCAAAGCGCCTCACATCATAAAGAACCCACACAACGTTTCTCCCTCTACACTATACAACCCTACCGCAAAGTTTGAACATAACGCCGCCTTCCGCTGTGGGCGGAGTTGTCTGGTTGGGCGAAACTATAACTATTTTTTTTTTTTAAATCAACTTTATTGTAAATCGTTCTGAGACACAAATCTGAGTGTTTGACTATGAATATTGCAACTGATAGGCTGTCAGTATTGCTAATTGTGCCTGTATAATAAAAGGGACTGTAAAGATGGTTATGATTAGGCATATTTGTCAAGTAGTGAACCACCTCCTGCTGCATTCTGCTCCTTCTTTTCCTTTATTTTGTATTTTTGTACCCATCTCCTAATTATTATCTTCCTATGCCATGGGTTATTTGGCTTTTTCATCACCATAAAATGAAGCGTAACATTTGCTAACGCTCAGTAAAAATAAGTCACAATTTTCTTTTGTAAATAAAAAAAAAATCAATATATAGGAAGGAAGTTCATTCTGAGAAAGGAACAGGAGGCGGACATTACATAAATGTAGCCCCTCCCACAGCCTGAGCCCCCAGTATAGACAGTTTTTGGTTTTAAGTTTTTATTTAAAATAATGACTCAACAAGAAATAAATATATTTTCACGTTTACCCTTCAAGTAGCTGTTGAACATCATTTGATTTGTAATGTGTGATGAGATACATATTTTAGTTTGCCATTTGAAAACCTGCTGCTTATATAAACCTCTGGTTACACCTATTGTACATTTATACAGAGCAGTGGAGCCCAAGTTTATTTCAGTTTTGGAGTAAATTGGTTTGTGTCAGCTGCCTGTGTCCACCATGTATACATTTCCAGCAATATCCTACCTTATAGGCCTGTATTTAGGAATAGCATTAGCAAGTGATATTATAGGGGATTTAAAGGAACAGTCAAGTAACAAATAGTCATTAGCCAGTCTAATTGCCACTGCTTAATAAATGATTTTTTAAATATTGAGTCTTTATTCATTTTCAGCGTCAGTCACCTTCTTACAGAAATTACTACTCATACAAATTTCCCCTGCAGTAGGTTTGTAAGTAAACTAGGGAGAGACATTCTTGTGATATCCAAGAGTTCAATCTGCAGCAAAGCAATACATTTTGGTGGAGATTCTACCAGGATTTAAGAGGAATGAACTGGTCCTTTACAGGGTGATCAATGAGGGCATACATACCTAATACCAAAGTATAGCAACTGTCTATTTTTTAAGTGTCCCCGGGGTAAAAGATGTAGAGATGTAAATGGATTTCCAGATAGGAAATTGTAATGTGTTATGATAAGCAGATTCTTCTAATGCAGGTGTTGTGTTCAGTAAACTAAGTTCTAGAGATTTAAGGCCTGCTCCTGTAATTTACAAGTGGGGAACCCTCTACAGATTTCTATGGTAGGTAGACATTCCAAAATAACACTTATCTATGTTTGCATCAAGCATCATGTCAGATGGCAAATAAAGGAGAGAATAATGTAGATTCAACAGGAATCTCTGATGACAATGGTCATTAGAAAAGAGCAGGTGATCCAAACTTCTCACCAAATCACCTCTATTATAAAGGATTGTAGCAATTAAGCTTGACCTCTGTATAAGGTGCCACCATGGAATATAAACGAATACAAAACAAAAAAGTCCATTGCAATTAGGGGCACACAAAATGTCCAAAAATGATTAAATTAATACAAATAATTACCACACATAATTAATGGCAAAAGGGACCTCAAAGGAATAAAGCACAAGAAGGCTGCTGCCATACAGGTAACTTGTGCAGCTGCGCAGTAAAATAGTTATCTTATATAAAAGATAGTACGGTATGAAAGGTGTTAAAAAACATAATACTTGTTGTTTTGAAGTCTGTAATATTCCAGGGATTTATTATTATAATTAAAAAAAGATATTCAAAAATAATTAAAAGGAAAAGTATGTAATGCTTGTTATTGGTCAGAGCAGACACTGGACCAGGAGATATTTAAAAAAAAATATGACTTTTCATATAATCCAAAAGGGAAAACTTCCTCTTGTTTTTTCTGCACATCCTGTGGTATTTGTATGACATGAGAAGGTATACCGCTCTCTCTTATTTTTCTTATCATAATCAAGGGTAGCATTAAAGTATCAGTAACACCAGAAAAAGCAAATTACTATTTAGATATATCTTATTCAGATGGAGTACCCATAAAAATGTAATCTAAGAAGTAGAATTCTGGATTGATTTTTATTAGTTTGTGTTGTCGCGCTCTCTTTCACAGACAAATTGGGCTTTCGTGTGCACGTCATGATAACATATTATCTAAAGTACCATAGAAGGCAACAGGACTATATGGGGGGTTGTTCACTTAACACATAAAATGTGGCTGCACCAGCAATGAATAAGACAAGACTCCAAACAAAAACAATCAGGAATTCAACTTCAAGGATAAAACTTTTACCAGTACCATGCTAATTCAAATGGGATTTTTTTTTTCTGATGTTACTGGACCAGAACAATCACATTGACCATATATACGTGATCAAATGCAATGTCTGATTATGCAGGTAAGACAAACCATGAAAATGGTCCAATACTATGTTAGGATACATAACTCTATGAAACTTTGTAAAGGTTCAGCTGGTGTCTTGCTGATTTTGTGGACATGATTCAGTTAGCTTCAGGATTTCTTCAGCTGAGGAGGTAGGATAATAAATTGGCAAAAGTTCTGTACATACAGGCTCTGCACATACAGGCACACCTTATGCATTGAAATCATAGACTATGAGCCCTTAGAATCTGAATTAGCAATACAATTTAAAAAGCCAAATTATTGCGTGAAGGAATATTGATTGATCTATTAATTTAATGTTTACAGATGTAAACAGGCAGATGAGAATCAATGTAAATGTATATTTTTTTCACTTTTCCTTTAACATGTCATTAAATGTAGAAATGATTGTCAGCGTGCTCTGCATCATCAGACTAGAAAATGATTCTTTTCACCATAGATTATTCTTCATCTTTTTCACTGTAACATTTTGCCCTATTATGACTTCTCTAGGGGCCTGTATACTCTGATGGGAATCAACAGAGGCCATCTTTACACAGGTGCCTATAGCAATCAATCAGAAATTGTCTTTTATTATTCTTGATGATATCTGCTGATTGGTTGTCATGGGTTACTAAACCTCTGTAAACAATTGCTCTTATTGATGAATTCCCCTGTGAATAATGAATTGCATACATTTTTATGTTCCTTTTATTACTGCTCCTGTTGTTGATAAAGGATTTTTTTTAGTGTACATGTAACTGTTCTTTACACATTTTTAAGTATAACAGAATCCTGTTGACATTGTGTTAATAAATAAGATGTCAGCTTCTGTGTTGGAGTAAGAAGAGCCTTAAGTGAGCTGAATGCTGATAAGTGCTCTGGCCACAGTATAAGTAAGTAAGGCCCACTGCTTTCTGAGTGCTTCAAAATTACTTGGATGTTTTCAGGAAACTGCTATTATGGCTCTTTCTTTCACATCCTTCCACATTCGATCCTGCTGAACAAGGATGCTGTCACTACTATGACAGAACCTGGGGGTAGCATGGCCTGTACCAGCTTAATGTATATATAAGATTGACCATTTTATCCTAAAACCTTTGTCAGGGTATATTATCCCTTTACTTTAAGTAGTGGAAAACATATATTTCCTTTTACACATATATGCATACATACATATACAAGTGCTGCATATGAATAAAAAAAATGATATACAATGTAAAATGGGCTGCAAGTGCAGAAAAATACAGTATTCCCAATAACCAAGAGAGTACAGCACTCTTTTACAAACATTGACAGTCTAGCGCAGGGGTTCTCAACCTGTGGGTTAGGACCCCATTGGGGGTCGAATGACGATTTGCCAGGGGTCGCCTAAGACCATCAGAAATATAGGGTTTGAATGGGGTCGCCCAATAATAATTAATGAATGGGGGGCCACCAAATCATGGGGAATTCTACTAAAGGGTCACAGCAATAAAAAGGTTGAGAACCACTGGTCTAGCGCTATGAACATTGTGGGGTTCCGATACATGCCAGATTCCCTTTAAAAATTCTTCTTTTAGAGAAATCCAATAAACAAACAGCTACAGTAAATAAAAACACATTTGATGGAGGTATTAATAGATAGACTGATCTATCTATAATTCACCTATAAATGTATCCTAAATGTGTCCTAGGATAAAGCCTCCTGTAATTTCTTTCAGTATAACTGTTACTAATTCCCAGGTCCTTTGTGTCCGAATGGAGAGTAGATTCCTTTAGTTTTCTGATCAGTGATTGGAGCTCAGTGTTGAGGTTTTGAAGAGCCTCATTTTCACTCCAGATAATGTTCCTCTCTTTTATAGCAAGGTCCCTTTCCCATTCAGCCAAGGATATTTTTTCTTCAAGTTCTTGTACACTGTGAGGAAATTAAACATATTGAATACTGAATATGTTTTCACAGATGAATTAAAATAAATGAATTTAACACAATTTTTATCTTTTTAACATGCTTGCTAGTTGTGGTTAGTTGCTGTGTGCTCGAGTACATGGGATTTCATGTTTTATTGTTTGTGCTTGAGGATTATGGCTTTTTAAACGCAAAGAAGAATTTGCACAACCCGAAAGATAATGCTTAATTTAATAAAACATACTTTGCCAAATATCTTTTCCTCATGCCTTGAATTTTTTTTCTCTTTTGCAGATTGTCTTCTTTTATTGTTTTTTCATACACATGATGTTGTGGTATGATATCATTTAGGACTTGTTTTGATTGTGATAAAGGTGGAACTTGAAAAAAAAAACAAAAATATATGATAACATATGTGATAAACATTTTCGTTCCTTCAAACTGATTTAAAATCACACATTAAACAATTTATATATAAAATTAAACTTTGAACTGGCACCAACACTAAAGCTTGATGGTGATCGAAACGCCACCATAGCCTCCCTTCCCAATAGCTTGTCGGGGTATTTTTGCCAAGCCCCTTGGAAATATTCTGCAACTTATGTTGTGTATCCATTGACTTTGATTCTGTTTTCCCAGATTTTTTTCTAAGACATGAAATTTTTGCATATGCTGAGATTAACCATAATTTAATGCTGTTTGATAACCTCGTATCTAATTACAATGGAATCCAAGTATGTGCATATTTTAAGACACTAGGAAATGGTACAGGGATTGGAAGGTTTCCCATCACTGTGTATTTTTTTTTATTTGCGCCTTTGGAATTCATCTCTTGATATCCATATTTCGCTCTGTCCCTCCACCGTACCAGTTCTCTATTAGAGACCTACAGTACATTTAGGGCGAGATTTAGTAAGCCCGAAAAGACTCGATTTTGTCTTTTGGTGTTTATTAAATCCTCCTGTGAGATGATCCCGCAGGAGTTTTGCTTTTCAATTTTCCAAATTGGATTTTTCGATTGAAAGGTATATTAGCCATAGGAGAGATGGCTACCTTTCCATCAAAAAATCCAATTTGGAAAATCAAAAAGGAAAACTCCCGTGGGATGATCTTGCGGGGAAATCTCACGAGAATAAACCCGAAAAGACTCAAATCCGACTTTTCGAGTCTTTTTGGGCTTATTAAATTTCGCCCTTAGTGCACCAATGGATTTTAGGCTACAATGCCAAATATTTTAAAGGTACAGAGTACTTGGGAACTGCAATGGGCACTGTGGCCCAGAGATCAGCTCTCCCCAGGGTCAGATGATAATGTATTTACATGATATACAATCCTGAAAGCGTGGAGCTTTGTATATGGGGCAAATCCAGTTCATTAGGGGGTGAAATGAGGCATGGTTAGGGATTTAAAGGGGTAGTGCCACACTTATCCTTTCCAGATAGCAGAATTTGAGGGTTTTCACAGAGATCTTGCATTTTGATTTTCTTTGGTAAAACCCAGCAAATTCCCAGATCTGCTAATTAATTAGAGATGTAGTATGGCCTATACCAGTGGTCGGCAAACTTGGTGGAGGAAGGAGCCAATTCGCTCCCTCCTCCACCGCCTACTAAAGACTGTGGAGCCAGGGGGAGGAGCGCAAAGGAGGCTGGGCCTAAGCACCCAATCCCATGACCTGCCGACGTCCAATCAGAAGAAGCGTGGGCGGTCATGGGTGGGGCTATGATGCAAAAGGGGCAGGCCTATGACGTGAAGGGGCGGGCTACGGTGGGCGCCGTGAGCCACAGTGCAGCTGAAGAGCCGCCTGTGACTCACGAGCCGCACTTTGCCGACCACTGGCCTATACCAGGCTATAATTCCACGAGGAGGTACCGTGTCTTGGGCAGCGCAGTATGGGGAATGGGGGTTGCTGTGGGGCAGCACAGTATGGCAAAAGGTAGGGTTCACCACGTTGGGTATGTTTCCGACCCGCCGCATGGTTGAAAATTATTAAATCGGCCCCATACAAGAAAACTTTGCCCACCCCTAACTTATGTGAACTATCCTTGTGATACTACACTTGTATTTTTTTGCACTTTTCCTTTGTCTGTATTGTTCTTGTTTTGTTAAATTGTACAGCGCTGCATAAATTTGTGGTGTTTTATAAATAAAATTATACATACATACATAATGACAATTTGTCCATAGTGTAGCACAGACCGTTCTGAATATTCTATTAAACTGTGTGTTCACACAGTTATGTGGAGAATAGCAGTACTTCCTGTGCGCTGCCAGGCAGGTGAATAGTAGCAGTGGCACATCGCAGAAAATTCAAACAATAGGAGACAATATAGGAGACAATGCCAATATAACTCTCTCTATATTAATTACAACATATTGCACATACAGATGAATTATTATAGGAAAGGGCAATTTTGTTGCATTTTATATAGATTAGTCTTGAACAATAATTCTAGAATTTGAATTGCTTTACCAATTATCCTTACATTGTTTCGGTTTTTATTTAGAAGCTTACCAGTCGGCAGTACCAGCTGGTTGTCTGTCATTGCCCCTTGCAGTATTTTTGCTAGGTGATGTTGACCGGTATCATGAAGACTAGCACAAAATGTTGTAAAAACATGACGGTTTGAGTTTTTCAGAATGTCAATCAGCTTCGATATTCTTTCGATTGAGGAGCCTTCTAACTGTGCGGTATAAAGCAGACTGAATTACGGTATGGAAAATTAATTTTCAGTCATTCTAATGTCTATTTAGATTCATATAGTTGTAACATTTCTTTCAAATGTTAGTATAAGAATTTTTAAAGTGCACCCTTCATCTGGTAATAATGCTCCCAAAAAGTATTCACAATGCCTATTAATAGATATTCATTAAAAAATGTACCTGTGTAATACAGTCAGTAGCTCAATGAGGCACTCCCTCTGTTTTGTTTACATTCCTTCTGACTTAACCAGCTGAATTCCAGATAGCCCTGACAGCCCAGATGGGGGAGGGGGCTACATGAGCAGGGCCCCACCACAGCTTAGCAAGGATAGGCTAATTTGAAAGTGTGGGAGGAAAAGAGTTTAGTGGAGGGGTTAATATGGCATATAGGTATGGGATGGAGCAGGCTGGGGGAGGATGCATCAGGTCTGATGGTCCTGGTCCAGTACTCCCTCCCCCTCTCTTATCCCAGTGGCTGATGGGAACTCCAGGGAGCAGAAGGTTAGCTCAAGCAGTGGTTCACAGGACCAGGGCACCATCAGTTGCTCACAGGACCAAGCTTTGCCAGGATCAGCAATATTCACAGGTAAGGCAGCAGCTACCCTGCCCAGAACTACAGATGATAATGTACATCCTACACAGCAAACAGCCATAGAGGGCAACCTGTTGGCAGGAGGTGGTGCTGTTAATTCAGTGGATAACCTTTTAGTGGGTATTGAGTAAATGCTTAGTCAGTTTGAGGTGAAAGGGCAGCAAGTGGGAGCTGAAGGGGAATCGCAGGTTGCGTCGCAAGAAAAAGAGAATAAGGGAGCTTGCAAGGAAGTTGAAGCAGATGAGGAGAAAAAGGAAGCAATCATCATTTACAGCATAACGGAGGTATATAATACCACTGCTGGCTGCCACACATTCAATGGCTGATAGAAGAAGGAAGCAAACAAGACACCAGTCTCAGATCAAGCAAAAGGGCATGCGTATTTTTTTTTGAAGGGCCTTTTCATTTAAAACAAGGAATATGTGAAAACATTTGTAAAAGTTAGTACTTCTATATATTTACATTGTTCCCTCCGGATAGACTTCCAATTGAAAAAGGAACATGAGGATAGGCAGTGGTTTTGTTTAATTCCTCATACTTTTGGAAACTGACTGCAGGCCTTCTGCATCCTGGCCATTGTAGCGGGAAAAACATCTGTAACAATGCTCAAGGTTATTTTGCTATTTGGATAGTGTGTGGGAGGTACACAGAGTTTACAGGGGCTCTACGAGGCTGCGGTATGATAAGCAGTTCTGGTAACTCTTGCCAGAGAGGCCAGATATGAGCTGGGAACATCGTGACATTAGCCTTTGGATGTGTGTCATGAATACCATAACAATTCTTTCCAGGTGTATTCTGGCACAAGCTCCAATTATCAATCACCCTTTCAGGGGGTAGCCGGCGGTCACTTCTTCTACATTCCTTCTGACTTAACCAGAAGACTTTCTGTGCAAGTCAACCTCCTCCCTTCAATTCTCACAGAAAGTCAATGTCACTGGTGACAGAAGCTCTCACAGACTACTAACTAAAAGACTAATTGGCAGTCCAAACATATAATAATATAGTCGTTCTTGCCTTGTTAAGGCTGTTTATCTTAGAAAAGAGGGAACATGATTATGGTCTACATATAATTACAATGTAAATAAAATAATTTGTCTAAATAACTTTAGGATAGTACAGGTGACATGAGGACATCCACTGAAACTGGAGGGCAAGAGGTTTCACCCCAGTGCAGAAAGGATTTTTTTTTTTAAGCACAGTAACATCACAAAAGGAATCTGTGCTTCCAAAAATTTTAAATTGTGTGTACAAAGTAAGATATTTAGCTTTAAAAATATGGGCTATCGGGCAGGTCCAATTTTAGACAGAGTGGAGCTATGGGCAAAACCAATGAAGGCAGTGATGAGTGATTCTCTAGTGGGGTTTAAAAATTAGATTGGATACCTTTCTTTCTTCAAAGGCAAATTTTGATAGGCTTGTCTGTTTTCTACCTACATATTATATTACTTAGTAAAAAATACATTTTTGTCTTGTTAGAGCCAGTATGCCCATGTATATTGGCAGTCCAGAGGCTTGGTGGCAGGGCCATTCCTAGGGGCGGACAGGGCGGGCAACCGCACGGGGCGCCGAGCGGAGGGGCGCTCTCACCTCCGACCACCAGCACCCCCCCCCTCCGCTTGCACAAAATTTCCCATTTTCACTCCAGGCGAGGGGCGCAAGTTTTAAGCTCTCGCCCAGAGTGAAATTTAGCCTAGGAACGGCCCTGCTTCGTGGTTAACACTCCTGCCTTGCAGCACTAAGGTTCTGGGTTCAATTCCACCCTGGACATCATCTGAATGGAGTTTGTATGTTCTTCCCGCACCTGCGTGGGTTTCCTTCCACAATCCAAAAGCATACATCTGTGTGTGACTGAATAGGGAAACTAGATTGTAAGCGCCACAGACTAAAGTGAATGATGAATCTCTGGAAAGTGCTGCGTAATATATCAGCGCTATATAAATACAATACCCAAAAAAATATGCTGTGTGCTGGGTACATTAAAGTGATACTTTGAAAACATGTATAATGCTGTACTTTCCCTTGATATTTAATCTAGTGAAGCTGAGGAATTATTGTGTGCATGCCTTTTCTTTGTGTTCTCTACTTGTCGTCGGTGCTGATGTCACAAATCTCATTGTGTTTGAGTGTATCAGATTTCTGAGCTATTACCTCAAGTAATCCAATCTGTTCTGTTGTTAGAATTCTATGTTCCTTTAGCTTTCTATAAAGTGGAGATGTAAGAGATAGGTGTTTCGTAATGAGCTGATGGTAATGTTGTAAGATGCCAGAATGGGTGTGATCATCCTTTGCCTTTACGGTAGAACCTACTGAAATAGAAACATGCATTACAGCTCATAATACGAGTAAAATGGCTGACATTCCTATGAAATTAGTTTTCAAATGAATTTTTTTTTTCCATTTTGGAAAATAGTTTCACAACTGCGTATCCAGGGTTTATAGAATACCAGGGAAGCTACTGTATTTTTCATGCTTGTTACAGCTATTTGTTGCTTGAAGTGACTTCAGTTATCATTTCCACTCATAGGGGGATATTTATTAAAGTCTTAAAAAAAAGTCACTGTTGAAAAAGTTGCTTAATAAAAAGTCACCAGTGAGAAGTTGCGTTGAAAAGTCACATCAAAAAAAGTTACCAGAATATCACTATTTATTAAATCCCTTGTTGCCAAAAAAATATTCGCCAGATTGAGGGTGGCGAAAAAACCACTTTTCTCTATGGGAGACGGTTGCGCAAATTTTTGTAGGTCCCATAATTTATTGAGATGAAAATAGTCACAATTGGAAAGACACTCCACTGAAATCAATGTAAAATGCGGTAATTTTAACGTTACGCCAATTTTCGCTATCGATCTTTTTCGGTTGTGAAAAATTTTAATCGCCACTTCATAAATTGGTCGCAATCAATAAAAATAGCCAAAAATGTATCGAAAAGTGGTGACTAAAATTGAATATGAGCAAATAGGTTGAAAAGACCTGGATAAATATCCCCCATATTGTGCTTGTTAGGCAGGGCAGTGGCTGTAATAACATTAAAGAGCAAGTAACACCCACAAATAAAAATTCCCATTTAGATTGGTATCACAGTCATTCAAATGTAGCACTTGTAAAAATGTTATCTTTGAAGTCGAATTTGTGAATTGTTTTCCTTTCTGTTTATTTTCTTTACTGATAGCACCAATGATGTTAGACAGACCTCACCCAGTCCTTTTGTTTTCTATGGTGCTTTAGGTCAGGGGTCCCCAAATGCCGGCCCACGGACCCCTCTGCACTGGGCCGCCTGACGGTGACGCGCGCACACAAAGCGCGTCACCGTCATGTGGCTGTCCGTGCGTGTTTGGCCCCGCCCACCCTCCCAGCAGTCCGTTAAACCTGTTCTGGATCGGGGAACTAGTCCCTGATCCAGAAAAGTTTGGGGATCGCTGCTTTAGGTAATATATATTCAGAAAGTGTTCCTGAAAGCCAAATTTTTAAAGACAAATAACTTCAAATCAAAATTTAGAGACACAATATAGAATTCTGGATGCGCAGCTTCAATAAATATTAACTAGAAATGCGTTTGAGACATTTTCATTTTTGGACTTACAACTATTCTATTAAAAGGTCAGTATCAACAAATGGAAATGCCAAAATCCCTAAAAGTCATATTTTGAGGTGAATTGCTCATCTTTTATAAACTGGGCCTTCTGAGGCAATTCATGAACATGTATTATAATATAACGTGTCTAAGACTTACTTTACAAACACACAAAATAACATTCCATACAAAACAATAGCACTAGGTAGGAAATCAGGAACTTAAATTCAAAGAGAACAAGTACATGGTAGGTATAATTGCCGTCGCCAATAGAATTGTTTCACTTTCTGGTATTACTGGCATCAGATGGGGTCCACAAAGCTCATAGCGCTATACGGAGACTGAGTTATGTACATAGATAACAAGTGCTATTAGATCTATAAGCATTGCACTGCACACAGCAATTACTCCATCCCTGCAGCATGTGGACCCATCATCCCTCTGATCCCAATAAGTGAACTCTTTTTGGTGCAGGGGCGTGGGAGTGCCGGTGCCAATTCTGCTCCAGGGCATGGGAACCGTTAAGTAAGCTACTGGGTACCATTTTAACATATCTAATGAATAAACAATTTTTAGTTCCAGATGGAATAAATATCTCATTAAGCACTGGTAGACCTGCTATTTGTTTTCTATGGACTGGTTCTCACATATGCTGAACCATCCATCAGTAGAGATGAATAATAAAATGCAGTGATAAAATGCATCATGCAGTGATAGAATGCATCATGCAGTGATAGAATGCATCATGCAGTGATAGAATGCATCATGCAGTGATAGAATGCATCATGCAGTGATAGAATG
>JAKJJM010005148.1:0-19931 GCA_021901965.1 Pipa carvalhoi
AAAAAAAAAAATGGTTTCTTGATTTTTACAGTAACTTTGCTGGCACTAATGAATAGTTGCATGAGTAGAGCAACATTTTCCCACTGTGACCAAGCAAAGGGAGTCATATCTTCTAAGGGCAGAGGTTGAGCATTCTCTCTTTTTTGAAATCAGCAAGGGGCCAGTTACAGTTAATGTTACTGCAAGGGGAGCGTGGATGGAACTGTAAACTAAAGCTGCCACAGAGCAGACACAGGGGGTTACAATAACATCTTGCAAGAGATGACTACCTTCAGCTCTCCAAAATAGAACATCTCTTTAAAATCAATTGAACAGAGTGAAACAGCAAGATACTGTCCGTTTTTTCTTTCCTTTTTTTTCTTGTATACAAAATGAAAGCACGTCTGTATGAATTGCAATGTAAGTAATAAAATAAGCATGTTTTATTTTCTAAAGTGAAACGCGTTTATTAACACTGCTATTCCATATGACAATGAATGGCGCACAGTTGGGAATATTTATAAAAAGGTGCAAAGCCTGCTTTCGCATTTATGATGTTTCTGAAAAAAAAATTTTTCTTTACATTTTTTTTTTTTTACTATTTCTGAAAAATTGTAAAAACAGTTTGCCCAGTTCCCATGCCACATGCTGTTGCTAGTCTGTGCATTGGCACCACATTTTGTATATTGTCACTGCACACTGACCCTATTTAAATACATTTCAACATTATTTTGATGAGATTTCAGTCTACCAACTCACAGCTGTTCCACAATAACCTAAATAACAGTTTCTGTCAGGTCAGGACAAGTTAAAAGTTATAAATTTGTATAATTATATCTAACGGATGAAAAAGCAGTAGAGTACAGAAAATATCCCCCTGAAAGTTGCACTAGGTAAATATAAACTTCATCTCAAAAATCTTGTATACAGATTGTGGTCAACTCAACCAATAAAATCTCAGACCGTTCGACCAAATATTTAGAGATTTACTCATATATGGAGCTGTGTGCTGAATGAGCGATACTATGTTTCTGGGGGCTGCCATTTGCTAGGTGGGTGGCTGAGGATCCATGAAACACTGTATTACCTGACCAGCATGCAATTCAGCAAATGTGATAAAATGGATGTCTTTGATTGAGTGGCCTGAGATTTAATTGGTTGCTTTTGGATTTAGGTCAGAAGCTGGAGATGTACACAGTTCCATCTCCCAATCTAAAAGATAAATAATCAGATGATGCCCAGTTATCATTTTTTTGCTCTTTTGTATGGTTAAACCAATGCAATAGTTTAAGACAGGGGTCCCCAAACTACGGCCCGTGGGCCACATCCGGACCCCTGAGGCCATTTACCCAGCCCCCGTCGCACTTACAATGTGCATAGGTGTGCAAAGAGTTTTTTTATAGTCCGGACCTGCAACGGTCTAAGGGACAGTGAAAAAGTTTGGGGACCCCTGGTTTAAGACATTAAGATGGGAAATCAGGGATTGTCAACTTGTGGCTCCCCTAATGTTGCTAGACAGTACTATAGTTTCCAGATGTACCTGTGTTATGACTCAGGAGGCTGCCAGCTCATAACTGTGGCACTTTGCAAGGAGATGCTATTTGTTCTTTGGCCAAATCAGTCCCAGGACTGACAAAGCAATGGGGAATTCAAATAGTTCACATAGTGTTTTCTTGTTAGCACTGTGCATGATTTTTGTACAGTCTTACATTTTAAATATTTGACCTAGGTGATTTTCTTGTCCCCATCTTTTTGGCACACCAACTCCACATTAGCACCTGACTATGTCTGTTCTAAACATCACTATACTCCTTTACAGCTGTGAGTGAATGACTTAGGTGCTCCTCTCAGTAGCCAAGGTCATTCATGTTGTTATCTGTTTTCTTTTTCAGATGTTGAAAACTAAACTACATCTTCCAGCATCTATCAACAAGTAATAGCATGAAAGTCAAAGTTTGTCAAGTCCTTATAATATATTTGATGACAAATTCCAACATTTAGGGGCATTATTTACCTATGCATAAAAAGTAAATTCAGCTTTTAGATAAAGAAATACATTCAGAAGAAAAGTACATGAATATTCCCTTTAATGTGAGCGTCTTTAGTTCTGACTTCAGCCATTTTACACTGTGTGTGATACAGGGGAATGTAAAAATATCTCCCAGTGACTCTCTGTTGGGCTGTTTAGGAAACATCCCCATTGTTCTTCTTTGGATTAGATAATTGCACAGTTGTTCTATTATTTCCTGCAATGTAAAGGCAGAATTCTACCCCAGAGGATGTATAATCTTGAAGGTCTATGGATTTGAAAGACATTATAGGAAAGCAAGATGTTACTTTATTAGAAAACCATTTTAGCTCCAACTGGAGCAAGGCAAAACTAGAGCTGATGATTTGGCAGGAATCACACACCTTTTCAGTTCTGACAAAGAAACTAGGATAGTACAAATGAAATACTGTAAAAGAGAAAAAAAGCTTTTTAAAAGCACTGTGCATGAAAATATACAGGACTTTTTGTACTCATTTTGTATGGAAAAAAAATATAAGCGGTCTTAAAAACTTTTTTATTTGCTGCTAATAATAACTCAAAATGTATTTATTTAATTAAAATGTAATCAATTTAAGTTATCTAGAAATTTTGACTTAGTATCTCAAAATTCTAAGATTAGTTGAAATTTTGACTTAGCATCTTGAAATTTTGAGTTAATATATGCAAACTTATTAAGTCAAGAGACTAGTTAGCATCTTAGAATTCTGAATTATTATATCATAATTTCAAGATACTAAGGGAGTTATTGATTAAAGTGAGATTTCGACTGTCGAATTCTCAAACAGTGGATTCCCATAGCAAATCCGCGACTGCAACAATTCTTCCATTATAAAGTCGCAATCGCGACAATTTTTAAAGTTATGACTTTGAATTGAAATTTAACTTTAATGATTCAAATATTTGACTTTTCAAAATTTAGAGTGATCTCGAATTTTCATTTTAGTAATTATTAATAATACGAGATATGTCAAGATTTGGAGCTGTTATATTAACATTTCAAGTTAGTATCTCCTCATTTAAGTTATTAAGTGGAAATTTCAGGTCGACTAAAATTCTGAGCTAATAACTCAACATTTTGAGATAAATCAATATCAAATTGAAATTTCTACTTACCTCGAAATTAAGAGATAACATGAAATTTCAAGATAGTAAATTAAAATTTGATGTAATAACTCAAATTATGAGTTACTACCTCAAAATTTCTACTTACAATCTCATAATTTTGTCAGGGCAAAAAAATCACAAATAGATTTCAGTAAAAATACATTGGAATAAGGGAAATTAATTTAGATCAAGAAACGCATTAAATGTTACAATTTCAATTAAAAATTGAAGTAAATGCAAAAATGTTTCTAAATAATGGAATTTATATGGAAGAAATGCACTGTAAAGGATTTCATTACTTGGAAAAATTATTATTCTGACCTGAGAGTTTAGTGGATTTTTTTCACGATTGCTGAAGATCACTATCATAGTGAATTTACCTTAGGTTTTTTTGACTTGTTAATGCTGGAGAAACAGTCTATGTTTATTAATATCACTGTTTTCACCTATTTACCAAGCTGGTAAAGCTAATTTTATTGTTCAAAAGTGCTTGCTGCCTCAGGCTGGCATAACCATTATTCTCTATGTAGTTTGTCCTACCACTTAGCCACAGTCGAAAAATTTTTAACCTCTAAAAAGGATATCCATATTGATCTGAAAGGGGAAGGTGAACCTAATAGAAAAACACTGCCGCTTTCAACTGATAGATATTTATCAACAGGGTTTTTTCAATGAGGAAATATTTTCATCGACCCTAAATATAAATCATCAGAATCAAAAAGAACAAGGAAATGGAAGTTAACAACAAAATAGGGTCAAAGGAATCAAAAAGGTCAAAATGGTCTCAATAAATATCCGCCAAATTGTTGAAAAGGGACTTGGATAAGAACATTACAGGTTATGGGGGAAATTTATCAAAGTTTAAAAGTTTTTTGAAGACTGGAGGAAGAGTGTTTATTTTATTATGCCGATATCGTCTATCTAAAAATGCTGTTTTTGCCACTTTTTTATGCATTTTTTTTTATCAAAAAGTAATTTACGATCTGTAAAAATCAGCAAAACATTTGATAAATATCCCCCAATGAGTAATAGGTTACCTTGATTGCCATACATGGAGCTAAAATAATTTCCCCTAAAATTAATTTTACTACATTTTAAAAAAAAAAACAATCTTACCTTTATACTGTTGTTCTCAAATATGATTAATATTTAAGGAGCTGTTTATTAGCTATGACTTTAAGAAAATGTAAGTGACACTACAGAGCATGCATTTATTTTTAGTTTTCTGTGCCATCCTCCCTGTTGTCATATAATGCACAAGTTGGAAATCTTTCTACAGTTAACAATAAGTGGACAAAAAGCAGCTTAGAAAAATTACAAAAGTAATGACTTCCCATGTCCTTTAATCCCCTTGGTGCAGGATGAACATGAAGATCATATTTAAGAGCTGAATGGAAGAAAAGGTTTACCTGATGTTGAGGAGCTTTAAACCATTTAGCAAAACGCCCTTTTTAACATCATAGTCGATTTTTTGGTCTGTTCCAAAACTTGGAGCTCGATTGATCTATTAAAATCAGATAAAAAGAAATGAGGTTACTAAAGAAAAAGATGTTAGAAAGAAAAAAGGGGGCTGCAATTCCACATGCAGTCACTGTAGAATGTAATCTTACTGATAGTGCCATCTTTAAAAGAGAAATACATCTGTGTTTTCTTTATGACTACCTTTGACATCTAGTTGTAATGTATTGATCCTGGGGAGTTACTAGCACCAGAGGTGTGACATTCTGTTAAGATATTATCTCTATAAATGAAACTCAGTTCATTGTTGCAAGATAATCTGAATTTTGGAATATTTCATAAGAGTTATAACCAGAATATTAAATCTCATAAACGTTGCTTTTTTTATGACAAACATTTAGTGATAATCTGGTCCTTGGTATCTGTACGGTATGTATGCATATAATAATAGATACTGCAGGTGTAGCACTGGTAAGAAACCAGTCACATAACGGAATGCAATGCCGAGATGCAGTCAAGGAGGATGTCATCCTAAAATGCAATTATCAGGACTGCAGAGACACATCAGTAAGATTTAGTCAGTTCTTTACTGTACAACAAAACCTCCACACTAAATAGTGTGCAATCCATGTTTCACATTTGTGCAGGAGCCTATGGGGGATATATGTAAAAACTGAAATAGTTTTCTCCTGGTATATCGATAAAAAGGTAAAAAATATCCTCATCGCTGATACATTTAAAATGACACCAAGTTCAGTTAAGCACACTACCACATATAAGATTAGTATTGCAGTAATTGTAATTATTTATTATGGTTTTAAAAGCAAACATTATGGTTTTTCACGAGATTAGCATTGCACCACCTACAAGCAAATATTCTGGTTTAATGGTTTAGCAGATTTGCACTTTATGGTATGCACTAAGGTGGAATTGCACAAAATAATTCACTGCACTTAGAGGGTAATACAGAGGTAAGCATGGTATGTATTGTACTGTGTATAGTGTGTATTGTACTGTGCACGGTATTGTAATATGTTGTGTGCAGTGTATGCACAGTATATTAGGAGACAATTGTTTATTGTATTGCACATGCACTACTCTAAGGTTAATTATAGTTGGTATGAGGCTGTTGGGGAAGGGTATTTGTATTGAGGACGGTGTTATGTATGCAGTGTTTAATGTTGAATGCTGGAATATGCACTTTGTCCAAGAAAAATTCCTAGTATGTATTTACATAATTGGCAAAACAAAGTGATTATTATTATTATAATATCAATATTTATTAAGCCCCTTAAGACCTTTTTTTTTCAACAAAAAATGTTCGCCTGATTGAGGGTGGCAAAAACCCATTATTCCCTATGGAGATAGTTTTGAACATTTTTTGAAGTCCTCGTTGAAAAGATCATTAATACTGATAGAAAAGGGGCTTCACTGAAAGTAATGTAAAGCGGGATTATCCCATCTATATTTACCGATCTTTTTTGATATTGATGAATTTTATTTGGCACTACATAAATTTGGGAAATAAAAAATGCGCAGCAAAGAATAAAACTGCGATAATGCGGCAAAAAATGTCGAAATGGAAGGAATAGCAGCAAAAGGGTCGAAATGACCTTTACAAATATCCCCTTTATGACTTCGCTAGGTTTAATCACCTAATGTAGTCATGCATAATTCTACACTGTTTATTGGATAAACAGGCATATAGTCTACATTTACTGAAGAAGAGTATAACACACAATGTATAGGGTTAACAACCCTAAAGAACATGCCTGTTTACACAGAACAGTGTGATTTATATATGCATTATCTCTGCTATTAAATAGCTGGAAATAGCACAGCCTATACTATATAAATACACCTAAACAGTTAAATATATATAGGGGGAAATTTATAAAAGTGGAAAAGGTTTTTGACCACTTAACGCTGTACAAACAGTGTTTCTTTTCTATTATGCCAGTTTTGCCTGTTTAAAAAATCTTTTATCACCATGTCAAAAATGACTTTTTTTTTTTAACATTGAAAAGTTGTTTTCAATCCTATAAAAATCAACAGAAAGCTTTATAAATATCCCCCTATATATATCCATCTTTGCGTATAAATAAAAATAATAAATATTCTACAAGCCAGAATTTCCCCAGAATTGACCTGACATTAATTAATACCCAGATGCTACTAATATTAGATACCATAAAAGGATTTTGCTATTGCCTCACAGGGCTGTTCAATTACTGTTCTCCCTTTTTATAATAGTTGTGATTAGGATGACAGCAGGATGATGTTATACTGGGCTGTGAAGAATCAATGCACATTTCTATTCAAATATTTCAGTTGTACTGGGGGGGCTCTGCTGAAAGAGTTTATACATTATTTATATGTCTTAAAGCCATCAACTCTTTTTATATCAGCATGCTTGTTAGTAGCAAATGAAGCCAATGCATGTAGGCTAAACACAGGGTTTCTCGAATGTATCGGCAATAGCAAAAGGCAAGCCGTGGGCCTTCATTCATTTAAGTGTTATAAAAAGTTTTGCTTGCTGCCAATTCAGGTAAAATTGCAAACTGGCTCTGATCCTTAAAGGTAAGTTCCCCATCCTGTATTGTATACACTAACTGTGCGCATTGGCGTAGCGTAGGGTGGGGCAGGGGGGCCAGTCCACCCCGGGCAGCACGTTGTGGGGGCGGCATTGTCACGACCAAAGGGGCGGCCGCTTCGACCAACCCGGGCGCCACAAACAGTGGCTACAGCACTGACTGTGTGGCTACATTATGGGGGGTATTTACTAAAAGGGAATATCTTTTCCCAGCTGGAATGATATCAGTGATATCAATATCGCTGATTTTGATATTGCCGATATCGAAATTTATTAAGCCCCTTTTAACTTATTTAACTTTGCCAAGTGTTCGCATGGTTGAGGGTGGCACGAACCCATTACTCTCTATGGAGATGGGACACTAACAATTTTCTGTGTCCCTGGTGGAAAAATCGGAGACACAGATATCAATTGAAAAGGGCTCCATTGACAGTAATGTAAATTGTAGTGGTATTAACGCATCGATATTTATCGATACATTTTATTCGGCTTTTTATAAATTAGGGAAAAAACAAAAATGTGGTAGAAAAAAAAATGGCGAAAAACTGTAATCCAATTCAAATGACCTAAGTAAATATCCCCCATATAAGAGAAATGAATGATTTCTTTCAAAAAGAAGCAGACAGCATATTTTAATGACATTCCAAGAGTATGATGTTAAAAGCTCCAGTCTATATAGAAGGTCTGCAGCTCCCCTGATTAATGGGTAGATGCCATAGCAATGACATATTTCATACAATCACACATTTATATATTATATCCTCTCATTCATAAGTTCAGGGTCAGTAGGACCATGGCCCAGATGAAATCAGATGAAATGAGGTTTGTAGTGGTTTACGTATGAATTTCTGCCCATTTCACAGATGTGCAATTCTTTTACTTTAACCCTGTGTTTCTATGATTGTGTGAAGATTGGGGACCAGGCACACATACCTGGGTATGTTTTGGTTTACTGAACTGGGAAATCCACGTGCATTGCTTTAGTTATCTGTAATATCTAGCATGAGTTGATCCTGCAGTGTATTTAAAAGCCACATAACTAAGACCATAAAGTGTTAAACAAAAAATACTGGTGCTTCTTCTCCCTGAGCTAGCATGTCACTGCTAAATTACAATTGCTAATTGTTAATGAACTCAGATGAATAGTATTAGCTTGGGAGGTTCATTAGTTCCTATAAGGGAAAAATAGCCAAACCAATGGCTCATGAAGTTACAAAACCAAGTGACTTTTGCAAATGGCAAACAAGAGAGAAAAAACATTTCCACAGGTGAAAATCAGCATCATTACTTCCTCTGGCACAGATATAAGGCATGACTATGGTTACGACTATCACAACAAAGGACGACTTTATCAAAAAGGAAATCTTACTTTTGCCCTCTCCCCACACCCATTTTTTTTGCCCATCTAAAAAAAATCTGAACAGGAAAATGAAAAATAAACAGTGTTAAATAAGAAAAGCATGATTTTTATTGCGTTTTTTTGTGTGATTTTACAATTTTTGCCTTCTTTTAACTTTTTTTGATGCTATGTTTTTGGTGCATAACTGTCTCATAGAAAATAACGGTCTGTCCCAAGTAGGAGTAAAATTCTACAGAAAAGAAATTAATTCTAATAAATACCATTAAAGCAAAGCCAGTTCAGAAATTGCAACAGAACCAAAAACTGTGATGAAAGAAACAGCTCAGTAAATGAGTGGCTAATACTTGCTAAATCAGCAAAATTTTCAAAACATGTAAAATAATGAAAACAGGAAATATGCAATCCTATTTTCCTCTACCTGTAATTTGCTAGATTAAAACAATGATTTAGAAGATTTCATTTGCTTGTATATTGACTCAACTTACTTTGAAAGGAGTCTGACTTCTTAATATATGAGAAATTATGTTTTCCTATATAAAAGGAAACAGGTTTGCACACCACTCGGTATCACCCATATGTTTCAATTTCCTTTAACTATTTAGCAAAATCGTCAGAGAGACAGTATTCTTTTGTGGTAGAAATCATCTCTCATCATATATGTATGTTAATGATCTCTCAATAAAAATGACATTCACTAACCCAAATCTTGTGCTTTTCTCAGGTTTTAATTAACAACACAAGGCAAGCAAGTACAAAATAGACATGAGTAGCAGATTTAACTGTAAAACCAAACAACACCGCCTGAGTGAAAATCTATTTTTAATCATTATGTCAACATGCATAATTAAAAGTACTCATATAAGCTAGATACAAATGTACCCAGCATGTGCTGTCTCTAATTATGGCATTTAAATTTGCAAATGATTACAGTATTAGACTGGTAAAACTGGCAGCTAACAAGAGAAGGAATACATAAATACAAATCTAAGAAGCTAAAGCTATCTTTCTAGTGCTCCAGCAGGGAACGTGCCTATTGTGTTAAACAGAACTGGGATTTTTACTCTCTACTGAGTGCCAGATGGATGCACATCACTGCTATCAGGCATTCAAACAGTTAACTAGTTGGTTCCTCAGATCACACACAAATGTCTTGGAAAGAAAACACGGTAAATTACCCAAAATTCTTAGGTTCTTTAGGAGGGACTTATTTGCATATATTTTCCAGGAGAAGTCTCCCTAAATTAAACCAATATTTTGTTAAAGCTAAATCATACATGGACATTCTGTCATATTTACTTAAATTTCTATTCAGGTAAAAGGAGAGCTATAACTTCATTTCGGATAGGCTTGTCGAGCAAGCAGTCCTTCACGTGTTATTAAATGACTGCTTCCATCTCTATGCCGATCAGCTTTTGAGTGTCAGAAAAATTCACTCCTAAGGTTTTAGGTATTCAAAGGCTTAGGCTACATTGCTGCAGAGACAGGATGACAATAAATAAGAAAAAATGTATGCATTCAATTTTATATAGAGATATATTTCGCACATACGCTTTGGTCCTGATACTATAGCATTTGGTTAGTTTTTGTGTTGTGACTATCATAAAATTCTCGTTTGTTACAGCCTTGTTGAGCCCTGTGAATATTCTATTGTTCCAATTGTGAATGTACTAATGCTATGAAGCTTGACCTAATTCTTTGAAGGTTACACTGTTCTGTTCAGCTACAGGTTAATTCTAGCTAACATAAAAATGCTTACATGTGTATACAGCAGAAATTGTGCTCACTAGAGCAATGGTTGGCTGTAGGGCAAGCCCCAAGCCCTACAGGAGCCCACTGTCAATTTGTGTGTCTCTGGGGGGGGTGTTGAAAATGGCAGCCATTTTGAAAGACACGTGATGACATTCCTAATCACTGGTTTCCATTTATTCAGGTGTCTCCATACCTTTGGACCACCCTGTACAGCTGGGCAATATGTGGTTATGTATCCCTAGGTTGTACTTTTCAAAATAAGTATGTTCTGCCATGAAGCAATTAGACAGCTCTGCTGAAAATAGAAGCTGGAGGTGCAAATCTGGTATGATAAAAAGTAATGCGTAGCGATCTGTGAAAAACCAATTCTCGAGTTATCCGTGAAAACCATCTCACTCAGAAAACACAGAAGTTTAGACCAAAAGTACCTAACATTATTCCATCCCTTTGTGGACCTTGCTCAAGAACTTTTAAACTAAATCCAGGCTATTGATTTATACTTAACCTCCCCAAACCAGAAGCCTGGCATAAGGTTTAAGAAATAGTTAACTCTTTAGTAGCAAAAGAAGTCTAATAGCAGAGTTGTATGAGAGAGCATATAAATAACACGATCTCATATCACTGGGTTGACTGCTAAAATAAATACTGTATATATCGTATAGACTAAGGCACTTCTACTATTGCTATATTCTAATTAGTTAAAAGAAGCATACATGTATGGTACATAATACATAATTTGTTGCATAATGAAGAAGCAAGCCATCAGAATCTAATATGCCATAACATAACTCAGAAATATAAAAAAAAGCACAGCAGAACCTGGCACAATGAAACACAGATTCACTTCCAGTTAGTATTAGAAATTTCTACAACCCTGGCAGTGATCTGGAGGAAAAAGAAACATATCCTAGTAATAGCAGGAGACATACTACCTTTTGGTGAACCCATTAGGAATGCACGTTTGTAATTTAAAGATAAAAAAAAAACTACCTTAATCCAAGCTTCATCACCAGTGGATCTGGATGCAAAATGTCTCCCAAAAGGGGAGGGAGAATTCTTCTCTTTCTAAAATATGTCCTGAAGCCCTCTCACGCAATTGGCCAATTGTATGCCCCACATATGGGTTGTGGCAAAAGATAAATCTCAAAGGTTGTCTTACAGTTGTGGTGCCTTTTAATGTAAAAGGTTTCCTCTGTGGTAGTAGAAAGATCACATTTGATAAGTCTGTATTACTGCATGACAAGCATCTAGGTGCCAAATTACAATGTATCTTTTACATATAGTGTGTTAGAGTGGAGTTTCTGCTTAGTAAATACAAAGGGGAACAAAACATTTCACAACATGAGAGCATTTTTGCCACACATTTAATGCTTGCCTTATTACAGGGGTGGCCCACCTTGGCATTCATTTTTAGCTTGTTGTAGGTTGCACCATTCTAAGACATTTTGCATTTGTTTTTCATATGTTATAGTTTTCAGTTATTTGACTTTGCCTTATTTCTTATTTTTTTTACATATTTTGTTTTAAATAATCATTTCAGTTGTTCAGGGTTGCTGACTCTTGTCAAACAATTTATCAATTAATCTGAGAAGTGATTTTCTCTTTTTTTTTTTTATTTAGATTTCCTTTTCATTGCTTATTTTTCTGTACAGTCCCTGTATTATCACTCCAACAATATGTACTTATCTCAGGGTCTGGTTGCAAGGCTAATGGACCCTTTGCAACCAGAACATCTTTGAAATTCAAACAGGGACAAAATATAAGCAAGATAAAGAGTTTTGAACAAAAAGTAAATGTTTGACAAACTATAAAAGTAAAAATTGAAGATTAAAACTGTCTTAAAATATATCTATCCACGGCATACTAAAATTAATTTAGAGGGGGGCAATCCTTTTAAAGGAATTAACAGTGGTCTTTGTAATAAATTATTGATAGATATTTGAACACAATGTGACATATAGTTTAAAATTCAGCTGTGTATCCTATTACACATTTTCTTTAGGAGATATCTCATGACTTCCAGCTCTCTGGTGATTTTGGGGGGTAAGTCATCATGACCTCTATTAAGAGTTTTAGAAAGCCTGTTCTATTAAATTTAAAGGGCATTCACATTCATGTAGGCACTATAGGCACATAGGACTGTTTCAAAAATGCATGCAGATCTATACCCTAAAAGGCCAAAGTACAGATACTGGCCTGAAATGTTGTATTTAAAAAAATTCAAACAATATATTTTAACCTTGTATCACAATCTCAAAAAATTGCCAGTGGTACATTGTCATTGTCAGCATATTGGATCCAGATCTGTATGTGAATGAATGCATACACTTCATCTGGCATAGTGCTTGCAGTTGAGAATCACAAAACAGAGTCTGGCACATGCTCTGTTCAGCTCTGTGCCACAGACACCTGTATTCTGATGAAAGGTGTGGAGAAAATTTGTGCTAACGTCTAGGAAATGTAAATGTAATGCACACATAGACCAAAAATTCAAATAGGTATTTTAGAGGGCACCTATTTTTGGTTTATAATGTTGTTGACATATATGTATTAGGCCCCTTAGGCCTGCCGCTTTCTGTGCAGGAGCCTTTACTCTGTGCTATTTTGACTGCTGAACTTTTAGACAGGTTGAGGTTAGCCCTGGAGCCCTAGTTGTCCTTGCACTTTCTAATTCGCACTTGGATAGACATGCACATCAGAAAGCCAATGAACACCAGGCCCCCACCACTGTGCGGACACCGAGCAAAATCAGTGTCCATCTGCTCCAGAAGAATACTGATATTATGATAATTAAACAAGGAGTCTTTAAGTACAAATTTTAGATATTTAATCTTAGAAATAGCCCAAACATGAGTCTTTTTTTATATTTGATGGATGGCAACTCCATGTAGCACTATGCTGCCAGCAGATGATTTATGAAAAGAAACAATTAGTATATATATTCCTGGAACTGCTATTAGGGTTAAGTCAAGATAATCAATGTTGGTCGTATGATGGGAAACAATGAACTGTAGATTTAAATCATTAGAAATGTCTCCAAAGAGCTACACTCACCAACCCATAAAAAGACTGGCATAGGATGGGACAAACACTTCACCATGGCAGCTCCACATCTTTAGGGAGAATACAAATTCCAAAACTGACATAAAATAGAACTTAAACACTGCTGAATAGTCTACAAAGTATTGGACTGCTGATATACCCTGTGGATGGAAAATAAAAGAAAACAAATATTTTACTTTTAATATAACCCATGTGTCATTTTCTTTGTCAGATAATGTCGCTTATTTTACACAGGCGTTGTGGCTTTTAAATAGGAATCTAAGTTCAACATAAAGTTTTGTAAAATGGAGCCTCTTTGACCCGAAACTATTTTACAGAAGAGCATATTTGCAGCTATTATAGTGAAATCAGTTTGATATGCAACTGATGTGATAATACGTTGAATTTCATACGATTAGTAAAATGACATTTTATAGGAAATTATATCAATGATTTGACTAAATGTATAAACATCTAACTGACATACAATTTCTTTCCTCCATAAGGATGAATGGGAACACAGGTGTCAAACCAAGTAGTACGATCACACCAAAGTTACAGTATGCTACAGATCTGTCAGATGTAGTTATTCGGATCTAAACACAGGAAAGTGTGATTAAATGGACACCAATGTAATGTTCTTGCATGCGAGCAGTAGAACCAACTCAGTCAGCATGACAAATTTGTGAAAAACTCAGTCATATCAAAGACACAATAGGGATTCTAGAGTTTTTATAGACCTTGGGATGCGAAAGTAACACAGACTTTTGGGCACTTTTCAGTGATAATTTTACTGCTGGTAAGTACTTGGTAAGACAATGCTTCCTGGAAAAATGTTTGCAATGCTATACAGGGGCTAATTCATGAAAGGTCAAATAGTGCCGTAAAGGTTTGAATTCAAATTTAGGGGGTTATTGATTAAAGTCTGAATTGTCTCATAAAGGTGTGAATTTGCACTTCCCCATATTCGGGTATTCATCAAACTGTGCAATGTGGAGAATTTGAGACTAATTTGACAGCTTCTGACAGTCACGGAATTACAAGGTACTTTTCACCACTTTATGTGCGTGTGCACAAGTAATTGACCTTGGAGTCCCCTTGTGGCAAAATCCTTGTAGGGGTTAAGGCTCCTTAGACTCTTCACCTCAGGTTCGGACATCTTCACTGTGCTGCAGAGGAACCACCTGCAGCCCAATAAAAGGGGCATTAGAAAAATTGTCTCTATTCTCAGACCTCCCCAGTCTCTTGTGAGGTGTGTGGCTTAAGGTAAAACCCTTATTTACTATGCATTGGGATGAGGACCCCTATAATATGTACCAAGCTCTTAAAAAATCCTTAACCATATTCCTTTCATATTGTGAAGCAAATTCTTCAGTATCCTTCCTTTACTCATAAAAGAGTCTTATTGGTTCTACTTCTTTAATCGATGCTGATCTTCAGATATCCTGGTCCACAGGAGTGGCAAGCCATCCGAGCTGGAGCTTAGCATATTTGCTCCTTTAGAGAGCTACAGAAAAAACTTTGGGGCCTTGTTACTTATATTGGCTGGGATCATACTTGAGAGGGAATTAAATTTTGTATCTGGCAGAAGACTCACTGCTCCCTTGCCAATTTAAAGGAAGGAAACTCTTAGGTAGGGATGGGGACATTTATATTTAGAACAAAAATAGGTTAGTAATCTTCACTATGTGTATCTATAAGTGAATCAAAGAACACAAAGGATACCTGCAGAGAGTATGAGCCTGTGTATGTGTATCCATAAGTGGCAATGCATTCAAGCACTGTGTAGAACAAAGGTAAATAAATTATCTCTGCTGTGTTTGAATTCAGAAATGCAAAATACCGATAATATGCCATCACAGTTACATTTATACAGCTATCAATGGATGCTGGGAGCTGTAGTTCTGAATAATATGGAGTGTAACCAGTTGCTTTTCCATGGTACAAAGTATTTACTAACAAATAAATGACACAAATATCCAATGCACACTTTCTTGCTCTGAAAGTCACAGCAGAAATGCTCCCAGTACATTTTCAGCGATGAGAAACTGCATGAAGTGACGGGTTACTGGTTCTCTCATCAATACATAAAGCGTGCTGCAGTAAACCAGATGTCAACGACATGTATTCTAATACCTAGCAAGAATAAAGCATCCTACCCATGGACTCTAATAAATACCAATACAGCTCAACATTGCATTTTATTTCCTCTATTTCTCTTCTCCAGGCCTCAGCTAGAAAAACCTATAAATTGCCAACAACTCTACTGTATATTGCTAGAGGGTCATGTAAAGAGATTTATGCTGGAGCACAGTATTATTTGTATTAAATCTTTTGACAAAAAGGAGATGTGTGAAATTGGAGGCAGCCTTTGTTTGCTGGAAATCTCCTACCCACAATATCCCACTGCAATCTGCCTGACAGCTCCCACTGAATAAATGGACACACATAGTAAACGTGAAGGAAACAGTCAAAAACAATAGTAACAGCAGGGGAAGCACCTACAGACCCCTAACACTAGAGATGTCACACTCTAGTTGTAGGTTATACTTCACAACAGCAGGAGGGCTGTAAAACTGGCATCTCTATCTCAGACTGTTACATCTTCATCAGGACCCAAGGGCAGCTGTACAGTCTGAATTTATTACTGATCACAAACATACTGCTGTAATGGAACCTGGGTGTGCACTGAATAAAAGTAAGAAAGCAAAGCTCCAAGGTTTAAGAAAGAATGCAGAAGAGCAAAATGCAATGGAAAAGCACCATATGAAACTTGGAGTAAAGAGGCAGTTCAGTTAAAAAATGAATGAATGAAATTCACACTAAATGCAATGTTAAGGTCTCAGAAATGTAATATTGTGTTCCTTTGGCTTCTCTGCTTTGTGCTCCAGATAATTTTCCTGCAGCCATCAAAGCACATGCTGCTACCCACGGCACCATATAATGATACATAGGAGCCTATTTATCAAACAGCAATAATGGTAAAGTGGCGTTATTGCTCTTTTCACCACAGTATATCAATGTTATTATATTTTCCATTTTTGTTGTTCGGGATTCGGGAGTACTTTTTTGCTTTTGATTATTCTAGCTATTTTTGCTGACAGTCATTTTAATTGAAGAGGCCACCGGTAAAATAAAATGGGAACTGAAATGATATCGGTTACTATTGCAGATTGACAAAAGTGAAAAATATTGCAGTGAAACAGTAATACATTATTGTTACTGTTGTTTAATAAATATGACCCATATTATCTATACAGTGATTACCTACACACCTTCTGCCTGGTATAATGATGGAATGTATAACTGTACTGGTAACAATCATACTGCAATGTGAATGGAGTGAAGGTTTATACATTTCAGTTAAATACAGTAAATTCAGGCAAGACAAAAAAGGGCAGAAATGTTTCTAAACAGGTGAATTTTGCATATCTGTTCATCCAGATGATCATTCAATCATCAGATCCCTTACTGGAACCAGTGAATACGATCTACTGATGACCACATACACACATCAATAGTGGCAATTAGTAGACTGTATCTACTGTCTTTACCAGTACAGACTCAATAAGTTTTTTTTTTTATTGTTCAGGATAATTATTAGATGTGCTATACCTATACTAGCACAAGCCTGAATTGTTAATGCTAATTTAGATCCCATTATAATAAATGCATTTGTTCTGAACTGACACATTACAGTCTTCATAAAGATTGTAGTCATTTTATTTTACTATTTTGCTAATATATTATGTAGCGGTTTTACAGAGATTAATCATTCACTTCAGTCCCTGCCCTGTGGAGCTCACAATCTAATTTCCCTATTCAGTTATAAACACATAGATGGACAGACACAGACTAGGGCAAATTTAGTTAGGCTTCAATTTACCAATGTAATATATTTTGGATTGTGGGAGGAAACCAGAGCCCCTGGAAGAAAGCCACGCAAATATGGGGAGAACATACAGGGCGAAATTTATTAAGCCCATAAGGACTCAATTTGAGTCTTTGCGGGCTTAATCGCGCGAGAATTCTGGCGAGATCATCAAGCGGGATCTCAATTGCGCTTCTCCGCAATCGGGTCTTTCGCTTGAAAGTTTTGTAGCCATAGAACTTATGGCTACCTTTCGAGCGAAAGATCCGGTTGCAGAGAAGCGCAATCAAGATCCCCGCTTGATGATTCCGCGAGAATTCTCGCGCGATTAAGCCCGCAAAGACTCGAATAGAGTCTTTAGGGGCTTACTAAATTTTGCCCACAAACTCTATGCAGATGAAGTACTAACCACTGAGCCACAGCACTGCCGTATATACTGCACTGCATATGCTATAACTAGTGCTAGCCCAATTAAATCTGTTTTTCTGTTGTAAATTATACCAATAAGTATTTGAATCTTTCCTAAACACAATGACATATGATTTACCCCCTTCCAGCTGTATCCGTAAGAACATAGATGTAATTATCAAGCAGGTTAACTTGCTTATCTTAAAGTGATTATTCCAATGGCTGTAGTAGCAATGGTCCAACTGAAGGCTACAAATGTTTATTGCAGTTAATATAATAATCCTTCCCAGCAGATGTCAGAGGTGATATTTCATTTAGCATCCTCTGATTTTTCACTTCTTCCTTACCACCTTTTTATCAAGAGCTAAATAGGAAGAAATGTTCATTTAAAAAGCATTTAGACTGGTCTGATGGAGTTTTTGCTGTGTTTTTTCACTAAACTACCCAATAGGAAATAATGATTTATGCAATCTTTTTGGCGTGGCAAGATTCAGAAGAAAACTGAACTGAAAAAATAATGTCTTTTGGATCTTGTTAATATGGCTAGACTAGGTCAAAATACGGACACACAGCACAATGTGAAACCTGCAGTATGAAACACACAGACAATGAATATTTATGATAAAAATACAAACTGAAAAAGGTTAAAAAACAGGCAAAATAGCATCAACTTGCAACCAAATGATAACAACAGGGGGTAAGCTCATAAAAAACACCTCTCCGCTTGATAAATATGCCCCAAAATGTATTAATGGAAAGACAGGCTGTTTTTGCCTCTATACCACATGTCTCATTGTTCTGTGACAATGAAATAGGATTATCCATACAGAAAGAGACATACTGGGAGATATACAGTATAAAAATTGAGTCAGAAATGGATTTGAAAAATTGGAATGCCCATTAAGTATACTGGGCATAGGAATGAATTATGTGTTGTGACATTGCCTTCTGGGACAATGGTGTGTGATTGTGTGTATAGAGCTTCTCTAATCTCCAATACGCGGATGCACATATCAGTGGAACATAGAATAGAAATTGTCCCTGTATATGAATGGGAGAAATAAGAAAGATCATTTTATAAGGAGACTGCATTGTTATTAACAAGCTAAACATTTTGCTACAATCTTGTATGCACATTGCAATTAGTGATTCTTCCCATAAATAATGAATTGTGCACTGAAGGACACAACCTGGGTACTTACACTATGAAGCACTGTAATTACAATCTGCCCCTAAGCAGACAATAAATAAAGGATTGTGGCACTGATCTGCTCTTTTTGCACTTATATCTTGGAATTCGGGATGTTTCAGATCCTGAGTGCTGCCCATACAGTAAATAGCACTTTAGATGTAGTCATTGCTTACCAAAGGAGCTGGGCAGGGTCACAATGAGGGGATGCGGCACAAGCACACAGCTTTACATAAATGTCTTCATATTAACTAAGCCTGTTACATTTCCTTCCCAAGTATAGCACATGCCACGTCCTGTATCAATAGGTTAATACAGTACCAACCATTTATCGGGCAAGATGGTATTTATATATATATATATATATATATATATATATATATAAATATAAAAGAGAAAAGAAAAGTGGACTGTCTATATTGAGTTAATGTATATAGGCTATATTGATTTAAAATCCCAATTCCAAAAATTGAAAAGCAATATATAGACGACTAGATGAAAACAACTTGGACTGCATAGTAAGGCTTTTAAAGAACATGTCAGGCACAGCACAGTGATGAGTTAATATTCATTTCAAATTCCCAGCTAGCCAGCCCAGCAGAAGTACTGCAATGCCTGGGAGAAAGATCAGATGGATTCTATTCCACAGTGGCCTTACCTCCAGGAGCCATGGCTTTAGTTTTCTGTCCAAAATGATGTCAAATCCTAGGACTTCAAAGCAGACACTCTCGCTTGTAGGATGCTGGCCAGGTCGGCACATGCGATACGCATGAAGCACATGAGGCTCTGCAACAATCAGCGTCTTTACTACCAATTCCTATAGGATAAAAGCCAGTGGAGAAGGAGGAAGAGTTAACAATCTAAATAGATATATAGGTAGATAGACAGACAGATGGATAGATAGATATATAGGCAGATAGATAGATACAGATAGATATTTAGATTGTAAGCTCTACAGGACAGGGACCTCCAACCTTTTGTGTCAACCACAACCCAGCACTTAAAGTGAAGTATCCTTGTGTTGTTATACTTGTATTGTGTAATGCACTTTTCCCATGTCTGTCTTATATTTGTATTGCTGAATTGTACAGCGCTGTGTAAATCTGTGGTGCTTTATAAATAAAATTA
>JAKJJM010005169.1:0-12960 GCA_021901965.1 Pipa carvalhoi
AGATGGCAGAGAGAAAAGCTGCTCAAAGGTACATTTTTAAAAATACTTATATATTACAAAAACGTTTATTTCTGTAGTACAATCTAAATTAGGATTACTGTTTTGATGACAGGTGCACTTTAAGAAAACCAACTTTCAGAAGACTTTCTTTTTAGTCCATTAATAAATATGTACACTAATGTAACTGCCAGTCAAATATATGTGATGGTTACAACCCTGCTAATCACATACCTGCTGGAACTTGCTGCTCATGTCTTTAAGTTCCATCTCAGTCTTCACCTGGGTATCCTTCACCTTCTGCAGTTCGTTAGCCTTTGCTTGCATAACCTCATCCTGCCGGGTCACTTGCAGTAATGGCTTCACCTGTATGCAGTTAAACACAAGTGTAAACAATATACAAGGTATTTCCAGTATAATATATTGTAGAAATCTTTAGTGAGCAGAAGAATATCCTAAATTCTTCACTTATTATCCTTAGTAATGGTTTCAATTTGGGCCACACACAACTTTTATACTGTTAAAATAAAAAAGTTCTGTGTGGCACTATTTGCATTAATAATATTTGCTCCATCAGTAACTTAATAAATTAAATTACCATGTATGTCAAACAAACTTAGGCAATTTTTCCTTACTGATCTTATGCTTTATAGGCTTGAATGGAGGGCACTCTAACCCATTATTCTTGTTATGACATATTTGTTTCCTGTGTTCTCTTTTTGTAAAGTAGCACATTTTTAAAAATACAAATTGAGAACAGGTCAACTTCTAAACATCATCAATTAATAGATACAACAGTGAAAGGTAGGGGGGGGGGATCTGGAACCAGAGGAGACACTTTTAACCCATACTGTCCACTCTGCAAACTACATGGACTTCTGGTGTTTAATGAGAATTATCATTAGCCTCATGAAAATCTAAATATGCAAAGATAAATTCAATCTGCAAATGATCCATCCACCTTGGTGAAGAGTCTCCACCACTGCCAGTGTCTCAGCTTCAGATAGGCAGCACAGTTCCGCTGCACTACTTTCAGAGCGCCCATTTGCTGTTGCCGCTTGATAAATGCCCTGAAACAGGAGGAGAGGCGGAATTAATTGGATGACATTACAACAGTAACACACTGAAAATAAAACAGTTATCAGAGTGATTCCTAATAACTTATGTTTTGGATTTGTTCGATTTTTTTTATTGCTAGCAAGACTATTCTCTAAAATCTGCAGCTACGGAGAAATCACAGGCATAACACCGATGCTGCTTATGTTACATCAGCCAGTTGTGTACTGCTAGATACAAGAAGAATTGTCCTTGCACTCACTTCCTGGCCAAGTATCCTCGGGAAGCAGCTTGAAAAAGTACAATAATATCAGTGATCTTCAGATCCCTCTCTTCCTCCAAATGTGCCAACACTCCCGCTCGGAAGAAGATTTTACTTTGGCCAATGCGGTACAGGTTGGGGTCAAGCTCCAAAGATTTGATCTGAGATGGAAAAAATATAAAAGGATTCAGAAGTAACTCTGTGTCTGATCCTAGCAACCTGAATGTGGACTGATTCTAGCTCTACATTTTGACTTAATTTTTCTATTCAGACTATCTCCTTTTTCAGTGTGTTTAAAACCATGCCATTATGCTAGAGATAATGACCCACTCAACCAAACAAAAATATAATTGCCAAAAAAGAAAATAACAAAAAAAAGAGCTGAAGAACAATGTCTATCATTCCTGCTATATACACATATTTATAGTTTATTTTAAGTCAAACAGTCCCAGCTGTTGTTATTAGGCTTGTCATTGTCTGTAAATAGCCTGTGTGAATTATCCCACAGGAAACAGTGGGCACTATTATTTTTGGCTCATTTACAAAACAGTGAGTGTGGCACTGGCCTTAGATAAAGTAAATGTTTAGCAAAAAATGACATTCTGATATACTTGTATTATAGTGGAACAATGAGTAATACGTGCAGCTAAGTTATGGTAAATTGATCAGACACAGATAAGTACCCAGCATTCCTTACCATTATTTCACAGGCTTGCTTTCCATCCATAAAGCCTTTGGGAATGGCATTGGGTGTAAGAATCTCATACCTGCATTTACAGAGAGAATGTGAGAGTAAATAGGTATGGCTTTAGTTAAAAAACAAATTTGTTAGTTATAGTCATGTGACGAGGTTTACCTATGCAAAGTTCAAAAACAAGTCAGAATCCTAATAAGATTTAGAAGGCTTTGTTTGTTGTGCTGTGTGGAATACTGTGTCTGGTCCAGCCCCCCACCCCCCATTACATGCCATTCACTGGGGACAGGTAAATTTGTCACTGACTAGGTCTCTTTGCAACCTGGCTGGGGCTGTTCTGGTTTAGCTTTCCTGTTGGAAGTCAGGGTTAATAAGGTTCCAGTAGCCACAGATACTCAGAAGAGTAAGGTTATATAGAAGGTTATATTCTATAATTCGGCATGGCAGTTGCACCAGTGAAAGTGCAAGTTTAAGGATAAGTATATAAAGACAGAAAAATATAACCCATTATATAATTTTATTTTATTAAACAAATTTCAGTGATCTTTTACTTTATCTGCTTGTATTACATTTTTCTGATATAGTAAGCCTACCTTTGTCTAAACTCCTGGAAGATGATTCTGTTTGGAAATCCCTGTCTGCAAATACGGATTCCCTCCAGAACGCCATTACACCGTAGCTGGTCAAGAACAAGGTGAGGCTCCAGTTTTCCGGCCTATTTGCAAAATATGTGCAGATCATTCATCTGTAAACATTAGGGGATGAAAGACTGCAATCTACTACATGCATTACTACATAACAAGACGGGTATCATCTTGTATATGCTTTTGGTAAGGCCTGAGCAGGCTGCTCTTACCAGTCATTTGTTGGTAAATACCAGCAATGGGGCACAGGTTGCCTAATCTGATTTTAGCTCCTGATAAATGCAAACAGATCTTGCGCAAAAGACTGGTATTCCAAATAGTCAAGCCTGGAATACATGTGTTAGGAATCAAAGCTACAATTGTAAGTTAATCTGCATGGGAACATGATTTTGATTATTGACTCAAGTGTACTGGTCAGAAGTGGCCAGCAATTCACCGGCACAGGATAATGTATTTTGAGTTAATGTTTACATTATTATGTATCTTAAACAAATATGTGCAGATCTTTTGCAGAAACTGTACATAACACTGACAGATAATTTTGAGACAATTTTAGACTACTATCGAATAGAGTTGGGTGTAGTAATAATTATTTCTACCTATCTTATTTAGAATTAATTCACACAAGTTTTCCTTACTCTTTTCTCATGATTGGGGATGATGCACCGGACGAAATTTGGGTTAGTGTTCCTTAGAGTAGACATGAGCTTGGCAAGTGACTCTTTGTATAGCTGGCCCACTGTGCGGAACATGCCCTTCTTAGTCTTATAGGAGCCAAAGGACATTTCAGCCATTCCACTCACTTGGTCCAGACCCACAATTCGGTCCACTATGGAAAAATTTAAATAGTTAGAAAGAAACAGAATGATACAGTAAGAAGATGAGTAGGTAACAACTATAGCCTTCCCATTCTCATATTTTTTAGGTTTGTTTAATGATTTATTCATTTAGTATGGGGTACTGAGCAGATCTCTGCCACTGACTTTCTTGCGGAGTTTTTTGCGATTGGTGTTCTACCGACATTTTTTTTGGACCTTTTACATGCCATATGGTTTTTACCTCAATGTAAGTTACTATTTGTTTTTTAATAAATTATATCATTGGATATCACACCTTTTATCCTATTTCTTTTATACATTGATCCTGTTTGAATTGAGTTTATCGTCTGGATACTTCAACTGACCACTTCCTATTGTGATACGCTTTGGAATATTTGCTATCTGGTAAGTGCATCAGCACTAGGGGGGTTCCTGGATCTTCATCCTAGGTGTTGGTATTTTCCCTGCCCTGCATCTTTTGATCTGACACGTTTGCATTATTTGACCTTTGGTAAGTGCAATTGCACTAGGGGGGGCCAGAGTTCATTTTCCTGTGTGACGGTACTCCCTTGTTATCATCTGACTTTTGCACTATCCACATTTTATCCCATTTTTATAGTTATTTATTTTTTGTGTATACGTATTGTTTATCATAATACTACACTTAGAGGAGTTTCTTCTCCTCTCTTTCTTTGCGCTTCTTTGTTTTTTCCTTATAGATACTAGTGTAATTGGGTAGTTACTGGGCAAAAATATGCAACAAATCACAAGGTTTTACTTTTGGCATCTCAAATTAAATTGAATGTATGGGGGAAGAATACATCTAGTACAAAGTACCTGCATCACATTGAGGATTATGTCTATAAAGGGAAAATGTCAAAGTAGACAAAAAAATGATTTCCTTATTGCAGCTCTTAACATGGTGAAACAATTTTGCTGAATTCAAATCACTGTCTGTGAAGTCATTGGCCATATGATCTCCCCACAGGCTGGTTTGCATTGAGGCAGAGAGTTGGTAAATACATTTAAAGGCTGTGGATCCATTGTAATCTCCACACAAACTATAATGATGCACCAAGGGACATAAAGAGTCACGCCAGTGTGATGCAGAGGATTTTTCAGGACATCTGCTTTTGTGCTCTGGAAATAAATAAGCACGTTATATAGTGCCTTATTTCTGTGTTGGCTCAGTTCACTTTAACGGGGACTGAGAGATTCCAGTATTAAAAGTTAAAGATAAAAGTGGAGCAGAATAAGCTATGATACAGTGAAACACACAACATGTTTGAGCCTTACTCATGGCCCTTTATCAGCTTGACGTGTGTTTCACTCTATTAAAACTTATTCTCCATTTAAGCTGTGGCTCCAGTTTCGTCTTGAACATTGGATTACTTCATTACTCCCAGACGGTGGCATTTGAAACTGCAGAGCATGTTAAGTTTCACTGCACGATTTTCAACTCATCATCTTCAATATTAGATTCAAATATTACTAAATTTGCTGGGTAATTATTAGTAGGAGTTAATTTATTATTGTTAGCATTTTAAAGAGGATGTATTGTATTTTGTCATTTGCAGCACTGCTTTTCACTACTTACTCATGACTATTCTTTTCTCTAGACTGCAGCAGCTCGTTATCACTCAGTGACCTGCAGCAGCTCTTTACTTAGCTATGACTAAGTTTCTGAAAGACTGCTAACGCCACCAGGAATATGAATCAAATACAGATGTAACTAAAGAGCTGCTGCAAGCGACAAAACCAGTACACGAAATACAACCTGAATGACCATATACGGCAGAGACACAGCTGGGCTCAAATATCACTCTGATTAAAGTTTGGCCCTATGATCACAGTACAGAACTACCAAACAATGCATAGAAGTGCACACCAAAAAATGAAATGGGTGTGGTGCTTGACTCTTGGATGTTGGGTGCACATCACAGAATTAACGAAGTAAGGAAAAAGAATCTGCACACACAAACTCGCAGGACGTTTCGTGGGTAAGTCTGATGAAGGGTAGATTTGCCCCCCGAAATGTTGCTGTAACCTGCATCTATGGTCCATTAAATTAGGTTCTTTACCTACCTGCGAGCCTGTGTGTGCAGATTCTTTTTCCTTACTTCACAATACAGAACTGTCAAGCCAACATGTTCTCTGCTTTTTAACCAATCCTGGCTGTCTCCGAGTGTCATTAGACTGGACAATCTAATGCCCAAGTCTACATCATGCTTGAGATTGGAAACATGTCTTAATGTCTTTGGAGGCCAGCTACATCTACATACACCAAGTGTGTAGCCAATACAGGCATGCAAAGGATCAACCTTGCCCTCCTGCAGAATAGAGTAATACATGCTAGCCGAAGTAAACCTATTTTGAATGCATAGTTCTTGCAAATGGCTTGCGTGGCAGGTTTCCTAAGAATCTAGTTCTGCCCCTACATGCAAGGCGCAGATAAAAGCAGTCCATGCATTAGTACTCTGGATGTGCAGAAAGCAGTGCTGAGGCCACAAACAGAATGCATGAAGAGCATGCTGAAGGTCCTTAGCTACACACTCCAATTACTACTGAAATAATTGCTTCTAAGATGGAAAACTATTGTTGGACGCACACTAAAAACTATGGTGCCACAGAACACCAGCCACTGCAAAAAGATATTATTAGCATGCTGACTGCTCCTTTGCCTCACAGATTCACAGGGTTATGTAGGCTTCACTGTGTTTACAATAATAAAAGGTAATAGTGCTGCATTGTATTTAATGCTGCACACAAAGGTAAAACAATTCTACAAGGCTCTACATGAAAACATCTACATTGTATCTAGCACCAAAAATATCAAGCTAGCGGCCCCTCAGCTCTGGTGAACAGGATGTGAAATTCGTAGTGGGTGATGGGACATGAGTAAGACAAGTCATATCTAGCACACACCTAATGTAGGAAAAGGCAGGCTACATGTTTTCATGTAATAATTCATTTGAGTCAGTTTGCGTAGTTATTTCCTCTTCCATCAATTTGTTGCTTCACTAGTGTACTTAGCAAACCACCCCAGAGAACTTAAGCTTTGTTCAGAAAGCTACCCCAGAATCTGAAAGCCCAGACAAATCCCTATGCTTTGCTCTTTCAAGTTAAACAGTAAAATCGATGCACTCATACTGCAGCTGAACTGAATAGCCGGCTAGTGTAAAGGCAGAAGAGGAGTCCATATGTATGCATATTATCTAGGATTAATGTACTTGATTTTGAAAGTGAAATCACATTTATGTACAGTGGACAAGTATCTGTAACAAAGCTGAAGCTGCAAAAATCCCAGTAAAAATCTGTGTACAATTAGTACACATACCAATGTACTACACTACGTACACGGATACCCTAAGACTTACATATGTTTAGGTATTTGGTTGATTAAAAGCCAAATGGGAGCAAACTCACTCTCCAGACAAAAACGTTGAATGTTAACATTTTATGACCACTATGAACAAGTTTAATTTACTTGCCCAAAGTGGTGAAAGGTAGCCTTTTTGAACCTGACACACTGCTGTGCAGATACTGGCAATATACACCTATTAATGCTACTTTAACATCTATACCCAACTATATTATATTTAACTCACTTGTCCTAAAGAAACTATTGAATGAAATAATATTAAAAAAGCATTATGAACAACATGAAACCCTTAGCACCAGTGGAAATTATAAGGACATTTTCAGCTTAGCTGACGTACTAGCCAACCATTCAGAATTAATGGTGTCCACCTAAAACACAATGGATATTATAGCTTTACCTCTGTGTTAACTAAAAAAATATGGTAAAAAATAACTTACTTCAAGGATAATAAATAAGGATATACAATGCTTTCATTTTATAGAAAATGTAGCATGCCTTTACCATCTGTATGTAGTAAGAAGCAGCAAAGATAAACAGAAGTGATACAAAAACACTTAGTGAGCAAGCCTCTCAGCAGGTTTTGTAGAGCATGCTGGGAGTGCACTGGTGCTAAAAAGGAAGTTGCTAAAATAATATGATTTTAGTAACCTACTTTCACCTGGACCCTGTGGCAGGACAGCGTAGGTGTCAAAGAAATAAACCGCCTGTATATTCTGGATATCTAAAGAAATATGCCATGGCAAGGGTAGGTTGCAAAGTTTGGTTTGGAGTGGGTTTGGCAGTATTTACAGATAGAAAACGGGGAATGGATAAGAGAAGGAAAATGGCACAGGTCAAAGTTTAAAAAATGGGGAATATTATGATAAACAGTAACACAAAGAAAAAACAGGGAAATAATACCAGGATTTGTATAGGAACAAAGGGGGAATGTTAGAAGTCAATGAAGTGAAATGGGAATCATTATAGGTTTTTAGGGATGACAGCAAAGCAAAGAGAGAAATACAAAGAAATAAAAGTCATGTTTGGCAGGTCGAAAGAGAATTTCATTCAAAAGCAAGTTAGTTGCAGGCTTAAATTACATTAAACAATAAAGCGTAACCATGAACATATCATAGACAAATAACAGGGGACATAATAAAGAATATTTAACCCAATAAACTTCTCGTTTGCAGATTATTCAGTGCTGCTATAGTCACACTTCTGTCAAAAGCAAGAGAAAAATCAGATGATCAGCAATGTCAGACTGTCAGAGCTCAAGATGGTGTCAAATCAGTCTCACATCTATTGGGTGGCAAAGGATGCTGGGAGTTTGATAATGGAATAACTAGAGAGACAAGAGGTTGGTATCAGTGTTCCAAGACACAGAAATCAGGCTTGCTAAGTTAGGGAACTGAATGGCTATTTTAAGGTGGGACAATTTTAAAAACACAGACTGAAAATTATCTGAAGACATGTCAATTAACATAAAGCACAGCATTAGGTGTTTTTCAGAAGTGTCCCCTTCAATATGAAAAATACATGAACCCTGTGAGTTTCTCAAATTGAAATCACAGAATCCTCAGACAAGTTCAGGGCATTGTTATGTAATATCAGATGGAGAGCATCAGGTTGGAGGTCTGTGATCCAATTATTTTTGGACTTATTTCCTTGTTTCACAACACTGGCCAAGAAGCCAGAAAGTAAACAAAATGATGACACCATTATTTTAGGATTAGTCTAATAACAATTGCCCTCAAAAGAACCAAAAAATACTTTAATAAATTTCCCAGAATCAAATCAGAAACAGTTCTATGAATTCTAACCAGTAAAATGCTAAACAAACTACACTTCAGCTTTATTTGTCTCCACTGGAACCATGGCTGATCACAGAACCAAACCCTGGATTCTGCACACTGCCCTTGTGTTAGTGTTGTACATTATAAGGCATCAAACCAAATTTTATTTTTAGCCTATTTCCCCCTGCCCTGCTGCACTTACCATCCTTCCAAAGTTCTGAGGTAAATTTGTCTGTGCTCTGGTGCAATAGAGTTGCCACATTGTCATTCAGAGGATCCATGTTCTTCATCAGCCATTCATCTGCTTTATAATCCACCTATAAGGTGCAAGCACAATCAAATGATTTAAGGAAACATTTCCATGTTGCAAACAGTGCAAACTATTATGGTGATTTTCACACAGGAGAAAAAATGCTGTACATGTCAGGAGTTTCAATGAACTATAGAGGTGAAGGAAAGTACTTCCTATTTATACATACAGTAGAGAGACTACTATCACAAGGAGGTATTACATAAGATTTTAGTATATTTTGATGATAAATTGTAATTGTACTGGATGTTGTTTTGGAGGAATATCAGCATCCTTCCTGAAAGTTTAAAATTTGATAGCAAGGTTCAAAGTGCATACTTATATAGCAGTAGTTACTCCTGCATTTAGCCAAATGCCATTGATCAAAGCTTAGACCGATCAGAGGTTTTACTTGTTTAGGACAAAAATGCTCACCAAACAGGACTTTGTTGCTTGAAAAAATGCATTTGTGAAAAAACATTAGGTATTCAGTAAACTGGTCCATCTTTAGAATGAACATAACTTTCCTTTCATGTTAACGAACCGCTACAAAAATTGGATTTCCCTATACTTTAATAAGTCAATAGGGAGTATCTGTTAAATCAGCAATATCGTTTCTCAAAAAAATATTTTATTCTTTGTATGCCCATGAGCTAAAAATGGTTCAGTTACAACAATTATTAATAATTTGCCAACTCTACCTTCTAGCTGCATCAGACAGATAAACTCTGGTCTATAAAATATTACACACCTTCCCAGCATAATGGATAATGCACAAATCTGCCTTGTCTCGTATCTGTCTGGGCTTCTGGAATTTAGGGTGAGTTCCCAGTTCCTGGATGACTTTTTCTACAAAACTCTTGTCTGTGGCTTTGGGGAACCAACATTCCTCATCCAGCAGGGACAGAACACCTGGAGGATTTGCCTGGCAAAGTAAGCGTTACATTAAAAGAGATAACACACACAAATAGTTGCAGGAAAAGATTGATGATTGGTTTAATTTACAGGGTACCGATATGGAAAGCAGATAATAAATAAGAAACATACAGTAAAGGACACTATATTGTACATCAAAGGGCCTTTAATCATTGTAAAGCTTAACACATTCTACTTTGATGATTTATCTACCTGAATGCTGAAGCATTACTGAACGTGTATGATTTATCTACCTGAATACTGAAGCATTACTGAACGTGTATGATTTATCTACCTGAATGCTGAAGCATTACTGAACGTGTATGATTGATCTACCTGAATACTGAACGTGTGAGGTTTAAAGAGAGAGAGGGTAGATGTTACTGTGAGAGATTAATGTCACATCACAGATAAGAGATCTGTAGCTCGCCACGAATAGCTAAAAATAAATTCTATTATCTTATAGCAATTCTTGTGGCCACATGTGGCTTACCGCATGATAAAAATGGGTAGTTAAAGGATCAGTAACACCAAATCAATCAAAATTCTTATTAGGATTGGCATGGCAGTTATTCAGATACAGTACTTGTAAAAATGTTGAAGTTAAATTCATGAATATTGTTGCTTTCTCTCTGTTCTTATCTTTACTGATAGCAGTCATGTTATTACACAGACTTCACCCAGTCCCATTGTTTTCTATGGTGCTTTACATAAAGCATATACAGGATGTGTGGCCTTTTTAAAGCTAAATACTTACTTTCTAGGCACAATTTAGAATTTTTGGAAGCACATATTAAATATATAGTAAATATAAATGCATTTGAGACATTTTCATTTTTTGGTGTTACTGTTCTTTTAAGAAAAGCAACAGAAACAGATCTTGGAGCCCAATATGTGCCTTTGGGAGATACACTGTGGATGTCCGATAGGAATGTTTCTTTTTCTGAAACACATAAGATGTGAAACCTATGCCATCATAGTTTTCATTGATAAGTTATGACCAAATACTGTAATCAATAACTAGATTGATACACTTATTTCAGTAAATGACGCCTCATGGTTGCTTTTACAAGATGTAGCCTATTCCTATTTCGTTATTAGTTCCTGCAGAAAAAATAACTATAGTGTAGGAACAAACAACAGAATCTGAACACTAATGTCCGTCTCTCTTACTGGTCTCTCAATGAGCTCAATGCAGGGTTGCAGATCCAACCCAAAGTCGATAAAGTTCCATTCAATGCCCTCACGCTGATATTCCTCCTGCTCCAGAATGAACATGGTGTGGTTGAAGAGCTGCTGAAGTTTCTCATTGGTGTAATTAATGCACAGCTGCTCAAAGGAGTTTAACTGAAAGACAAGTTGGAGACATGAACTAGGCAGTTATTAAGGTCGATGCAAAGAGTTGTGTTATATAAAGGCTTCCTCTACTTTCCCGTTACTGGCAACTTTATGCACAGAGAGATAGGAAAATACATATTACACACACATACAGGCTGTGTGTCCACACATCCCTTCCATTAGGTTTGCAAAAATTAAGTATTGTATATGGAAATAAGGGTAATAAACCTGGATAAGATGGAGGCAAATCTGAAATTAAAAAAAGTGGCCACTTTCATTACAGAAAACAAAAAAAAAACCTGAAAATGGTTCCTATCTTTTACCTCAAAGATTTCAAAGCCAGCGATATCCAAGATCCCGATGAAGGAAGCACCCTGCCTTTTGGTCCTGTCCAGAGCCTTGTTGATGCGTTGAACCAACCACCGGAACATTCTTTCATACAGAGCTTTTGCAAGGGCTTCCACTGCAAAGTCCGCCTGGTAACAGGGAAAATCATGTATCATTATTCTTTTGAACAGCTGACTTTAAACATTTAGGGCCAGATTCTCCATTGTCCGTAGCCCTGCGGAAATGCCTTTGCGAAGGCATTTCCGCGAAGTGCATGAGGTGCGCCGCTGAAATAGTCGCGGACGCGCTTCATGCACTTCAAGAACGGGCAAACAGAGCGGCCGCTCTATTCGCCTGTTCTTGAAGTGCATGATCCGCATTAACGCAAGGCTATGGACGATGGAGAATCTGGCCCTTAATATACTGTCATAGAAAGTCAGACCATGCAATACAGTTATACTGACTGGCCCACAGATATGGTATGGAGCCTGTAACAATGCTTCATACCCAATGAAAATAAAATAGTCTGCCATTTTAGCTTTATACTATTGCCTCTGTTAAGGATACATCTCCTTATTAAAACAGTATTACAGTAAAGATGTCCTTTGCACCTTCCAAGGACCAAAGGGTGATAACCAAACTTGGTAAACCCCTGACATTCAGATTAGTTTCTCATCTTTGGTTTTCTGCTCATTTCTATGTTTCTTACCTGTTCTTTGGTCTGGGCCTTTTGAACATAATCTCGGCCAACTTTAATCCTTGGCATTAGAATGGCACGAGTAAATTCTGTGACATTAAGTCCCAAGAGGTGGCAGAGCTTTTGAGCAGCTATATAAAACAGCGATGAACAGTAAAATAAGAATTAGTTTACTTGGTAAATGGAAGCAAAATCACGGTACAAGCACATTTTGCATCTTTTTTTTTACAAGTTCAAAGGATTTTTCCTTTTCTAATGCAGGATATTCCAATGACTGGATTTACAGACAATAAAGGATCATACAAAATGAAATAAACAATTGTTGCCTCAAGGTTCCTCACCAGCACAAACAATGGCATACAGGGCACACAGCTTATGTGTTGCGCCTCCAGTAAATTGTATATCAGATTAGCAGTCATATTAATGTTGTTCATGTGGATCACGGGGGTTCACAAATGGTACCAACTGCTACTTTCCACCAATATCTACAGAAAATTGCAAAATTACTTCTAAATAAAAAGAGTTAGGGAGGTATTTACTAAGCCCGAAAAGACTCCACCGGAGTCTTTTCGGGCTTAATATGGGCAGTCCCGATTTCCACATTATGGAAATCAGTGTTTCTCGATTTTCATAATATGGAAATCTGGTATTTGTATCGATCTGTAGCCATAAATTATAATGGCTACGGATTTTTTTGGTACAAATATCCGATTTCCAGATTATGGAAATCGAAAAATACCGATTTCCATAATGTGGAAATCGGGAC
>JAKJJM010005174.1:0-11703 GCA_021901965.1 Pipa carvalhoi
CAGTTAACTACTACACTATGGGCGAAATTTAATAAGAGACGAAAGACTCGATTGAGTCTATTCGCTCTTAATAGTGCGAGAATTCCCGGCCGAGATCTCGGCCGAGAATTCTCGCACTATTAAGAGCGAAAAGACTCAATCGAGTCTTTCGTCTCTTAATAAATTTCGCCCTATATATTTATTACAACATAAAAGAGAACAGTGCTCTAATGCAGATGATACTAAACTGCATTGCAGGAAAACAGGCTGAACTGGATGGACTTGAGTCTTTTTTCAGCCTTATAAACTATGTTACTATGTTACTATGTTACTATGTAAAGGGGACAGTATTTTATTGAAGATGGATCTAGATACATTGCATGTTTGGGCAGACAAGTGGCAAATGAGGTTTAACATTAATTAATGTAAGGTTATGCACATGGGAAGGGAAAATAGATCATGTCCTAAATGGGATAAATGGGCACTTGATGAAAACACAGTTGTACCTCTTTACAAATCATTTGTAACATGGTATATTGTGTATAGTTTTGGATACAAATGCACAAGAAATAATTAGTAAATCTTGAGCAGAAGTGTAAAATACAGACTATGGGTGGTATTTATTAAGCCCGAAAAGACTCCACCAGAGACTTTTCGGGCTTAATAAGGGCAGTCCCGATTTCTACATTATGGAAATCGGTGTTTCTCGATTTCCATAATATGGAAATTGGGTATTTGTACTGATCCGTAGCCATAAATTTGAATGGCTGTGGATTATTTCAGTACAAATATCCAATTTCCAGATTATGGAAATCGAAAAATACCGATTTCCATAATCTGGAAATCAGGACCGCATGAAAGTCGGAAAGACCGGTACCGGTCTTTCCAACATTCATAAATACCGCCCTATATCTAATTTCCTACCACTAAGAAACTGGTTGCCCTACAAAGAGATATCCCAAAGATGTCACAATGGGAAGAGGGAAGCTACCCTAAAGGCAAGATTTGGGTTTTGTGGTTTGTATTTACTTTGTGCCAGAAATGGCTTTGTTCAATTGAGTAACAGGAATATAATAATAATTCAGGTAAAAACTATGGGCGAAATTTATTTAAGTCTGGAAATTGGGTCTTTCAATTTCCGTATTGTGGAAATCGGGTCTTTCAATTTCCGTATTGTGAAAATCGGGTGTTTCGATCGAAACTTTTTGTAGCCATAGAAGTTATGTCTACTTTTCGGTTGAAAGACCCGATTTCCACAATACGGAAATCGAAATTCCAGCGGGAGGATCTCGTGAGATCATCTCCCGCGAGAATCTTGCAAGCTTAAGCCTGAAAAGACTCGAATCCAAGCATTCGAGTCTTTTTGGGTTTAATAAATTTTGCCCTATGTTTTTATTACAGATAAAAGAAAAGGTAGTTTTGGCTAAACCACCCTTTTAACCACACCTTTTTGCATTCCTCATTGGTAAAGAGTTAGGAGAATTTCTAATCTAGGAAAAATTACTTCATAATGGGATTTTCACAATACATTTATGTATACTCTTATACTGTTGGGAAACTGTTGCAAAAAAAATGGAAGAAAAATGTAGGAAAAATAATTTCAATCATTTGCTTGCTATAGGAAAATAAATCTACAAAATGGTTTGTTGAACAAAAGTTGATTTAGTATACTAGCTGTAACTCTTTGCTAAGCATAGCATTTTATATTAAATATAATATAAAATAATGTGAATCATTTAATAATGTGAATAAACACTGAATTTAAAAGAAACCTGTTGTTTACTAAGTATATTTAGTTATATACTAAAGTTTGCATGTCAAATTAAGTAATCTATTTAGTATGTATACAAACACATCTATTAACATTTCTTCATATCCTTATCTTGCATTTTTGCTAAAGAAAACATATTTCTATACTTTCGACAGAGACATATTTTTAGTTCTTTAATCAAGACTCAACATCTGCAGAATGCCTCTGTGGATATATACAAGTGAGCTGTAAGCAACTCCGAAGATCAGATCAGATAAACAACTTGGTAGCACAGATTCAGCTTTAATTACTCATACATTACTTTATTTATTAACACTAAAACTGTTTATTGAAAATGTCACATTTAGATTTAAATATCTGTCTGAAGACATAACTATAGAAAGTATATTAACCATCTGATATTATTTAAATACATTATAAATATTTTGCTCATATTAGAATATATAGATAATATAATGTGATATCCTTGGTGTTTTACTATGTATATTAGTGTCCATCCATGCACTTCAATGACTTAGTAAATCTCAAATTTTAGGAATGCATTAAAACTATTATATATATAAACAACCATTGTTTAATGGTTTAATAAAACTGAGTTATATACTGTATATACCTCACTAACTACACGGACTGTCTGATTTGAATTATGCCTGGTAGTAATAACAATGATGAAATTATTGCATAAAAAATATATTTGAAACTGTATGTTCAATATATCTTTGATGGATCCAATATTTTCCACATATCTAAACTACTTGAAGCTACCCCAACAGGATATTCTTCTTTTCTACAAACAATAGATATACTGAGTTTGACCTAGAAAGTCTATAGTATTTTTAAGCTTGTTCCATCCTTTATATGTATCTATAATTAATGAATTGTGTTTAAGATTTTCTGATATATTATCTTATAGCAAATACAGGAGGTAGATCAGACTTGTTGTATCTGTTATAAATCTAGATCCATAGAGATTAATGTGACAGAATTTGAAATTAAGAATTGTCTAATACTTCATGATTCATTTTTAATGCTCTGGATCACCCTAAGCAACATTATTCATTTAATAGCATACAAATGCTTATACATTGTATTCTACATTATTATGATCCGATATTAATTTATATTGTGATATTTGTACACTATTACAGACTTTAAAGAAACTTAAATATCTTCTTGTAAATAAATACAGTATATTGGGTCTCCTTTTTGCTGAAGGAATAAGTTATCAAAGTGTGATTTGTCTTTTTGCTGTATTAATTCCCAATTTGCACTACGCCAAACTTCACATTTTCAGCAAAGAACATTGTTTTCTGTGTCGTGATGAATTATTCACAGCTGAACAAATTATTCTAGCCATAGAATTATACACCAATTTGCATACTTTCATAACAAAGCCATTACCAGTTGGGGTATTCATCATGTTTCAGTATGACAATAATTTGTCTTTGCTGCTTAAAAATGCTGTGTTGGGGACTTAAGTCAGGGTTTGGAGCTTGTTTCATCATATGGAGTTCTTGCATACAGGTGTACATTTTTTTATATTTCTTATGGAACTTCACTTAGGGACATCTGGATGTCTAACAGTAAATGTTTTGCTATATGGGTACAGTTGGATGGCATCTAATTGCCTTAAAAAAGCCTGTAATGTAATGATAGTTTTAGATAGCATTGAAATCAATGACATAACAGTAAATAATTGGATCCATGAAGTACTTTGTCTCATGAGACGAAATTGATAGGTTTCTTTTTTCCATCCTGAAATAATCATGATCCTATGATGGTCTTAATTTAGCGTAAACTGATATAAAGTAGTATGAAATATTACAAATAGATATTTGTGTTTTTTGCGGCATTGACTCCTTTAAATTAGACTAACCAATGCATGAATTGAAGTGAAGTGAAACAAATGTAGTAAATTCCCCTGAAAGTCTTGTTGATGATTTATATCCATATTTCATGGGAGTCATTTTACACTTGCAAATTTATAGCAGGGGTGCACTTACTCCCTCAGGAGTCCCATAGTAGTATACTATTGAGCAAATATATTTTAATCATCTGGATACAATGGTATATTCTGATACTGAGATAAATAGATGTGTTTTTGCTACGCCATATTCTGTTTATAGATTAAATATATTGTGAGGTTTCCTGGGCTATAGCTGAAAGATGCTTTCATATTTTTATTAAATTGCAGTCTATATCACATTTTCTATAAATAGTTAATTCTGGCATAATTCCTTTTTACATGTGTTTTTGAATATGCAGATGAATATCTGACTTTTTTATCCTTTCAATTAGGTCACTTACAGTTGACACAACATCAAAAGCCTCCGGGGAAAACTACTCACTTAATTAAGGTCAAAAGATCTATACATAGTGCAGGCTGGTATATGCAGTGCACACAGCTTATTCCTTATAACTAGTAGAGACTGGAGGAGAGGGATTGACTGGGTTTGTCTTAACTGAATTGTCTTTATGACTGGATACGTGACCTAATTAAAACCAGCAGGGATTAAATGAGTTTCATACTATATGAACGTTTTTGTGGCTTCTTCAAACCAATATGAAAAAGACCTGCTTTGCTTGGTTCTAACAATATCAATGTCAATATTTTACATATAAATAATGATTGCATTTCACTTTATTTACTGTATATCACTTATCATATTTTAATTTGTTCTATATTCATTTATATTATGAATACATATTATTTAATCCTCTCGATACAAAAACTGAAAATTGGATGTTTTCTTTGTTCCTTTCTTTTCAAATTTACAGCTATATCTATTTAACCTAGTTCAATTTTTAGAGCATAAGCAGTTAAAAAGGTAAAATAACACCAAACCCCTTTCATAAAATATCAATAATTAGAAATGTAACATGTTTCTTTAATCAATGAATTAGTTGTAAGGGTGCATTTAAAATAAAAAAAAAATCTAGGTAAACGATCAGCATTTTTCTTTAGTATATAGGCATGAAAAGTCTCTGGACAGATTCTGATATTAATCAAAAACTGTAGTTTCTGTATGAGGCATGTTGACAGGTGTCACACTGAGTAGACAAGTTATTTGTTCTGTGATGAAAGCGAGATTTGTTATGATTCACCAACTCATTTTATAGTTGACTTACATTTATAGAATACCTAATACAATATAATGTGATTAATAGCTGCATATTATTATCTATAGTGCATGCTGATATCTATGATTATAATGTAAATGGAATTCTGAAAATGTATTTGCAATGATTATTATTTTGAATATTTACGATATGTATCCCTATGAACAGATTTGATTCAATGTTTGACTAAATCTAAACTTGACATATCCCCATCACCTCAATGTAACAAGATGTCTAATTCTATATTCTAGATACTCTATTCATATCACCAAAACATTCCCCTTCATTGCACCTTGTTATATTGCAGGTCAAGTATCCCACTATACTGTTTTTGATGTACTAAGTGTCAAAATCAGATAAATCATTAATAATTTCTAAATGAAATGCCGGAAGCAGTAACCGAACCATTAATATTCATCAAGGTAAGGTTTTCTGGTTTAAGTCTTATGTTATATAGTATTTGTGCTTTTTCATTGTTTTTATTATGGGAATATGTTGCTGATCCCCAGCTCCTGGAAGTAGTCCACAAAACCAAATAGATCAGGGAACAGGCACAACATAGCAGTGCTTAAAAAAAAAATCCTTTTATTGGGTGTAAGTGAGTTGAAAAGGGCTGAGACCCAAAACCATGTATGATCTATTTTGTTTTGTGGACTTATTTATGGCAACATTTTTCACAGAACTTTACCAAGATGAACCATTCACTTTAGTCCCTGTCTCTGTGGATCTTATAATCTAGTTTTCATGTAAAATCACACACAGACAGACACAGACTAAGCCAAAGTAGTCAGGCTTCTTTTAATGTAGTATGTTTTTGAATTGTGGGAATAAACTGGAGTACACAGAGGAAACACACAAGTATGCTGAGAGCATACAAACTTCATAAAGATAATGCCTTCAGGCACCATACTGCTCAATATTGTGTATAATGAAGCAGCCAAAGGACAACATTAAATATATATTTAAAATCAGAAACTAGTACATAGTTACAAATTTTACAAGACTAAGGGTGAAATTTACTAAGATCGAAAAGTACATTTTCACTCAATTTTAGATGGAAAATTGGGCTAAAAATGGGCGAAAAGGTCCAAAACATATTTTTTTGACCTTTTCGCCCAATTTTCAGGTGAAAAACAGGCAAAAAGGTACTTTTCGACCTTAGTAAATTTCGCCTGACTAATATCATTTCCCTATACAGAAATGAAAACAAATTATAGCAGGAAATTTGTGCTATTAAAATGTTCTAGTTTGGATAATACTTTTATTTTGAAAACTGATTGTTAATTATTTCTATTGAGAAATATAAGAGGAAGTAATTATACATTTTTTGATGATATTGAAATTTCTACTAAGAGCAATATATCTTCTTCTTTCTTTGTTAGCTTCAATGAGTTATAGCCCATTTCATCCCATTAAAGTCTACTGGGAACATAAAACTTTCTTACCCACTGTGACAGCCAAAACTTCAAGGGGTATATTTACTAAAGTTATTCGATCTGTACCACCTTTTTTTCAGTTTTTTTTTTCAGCAGCATTTCCATGTCCCCTAATTTATGTAAAGCCAAATAAGATTAATCGATAAAGATCAATATAGATACTGTAAATACTGATGCATTAATACTGGAACAGTTTACTGTCAATGGGGCCCTTTTCAATTGATATTGCCATTTTTTCTGACAGGGACTTAGAAAAATTTTGTGGACCCATCTCCATAGGGCAGGGGTCGGCAATGTGCAGCTCGCAAGCCACATGCGGCTCTTCAGCCACCGCGCTGTGGCTCACGACGCTCTGCCGTATCCCCGCCCCTCTGCATCACATCCCTGCTCCCTTAGATGAAAGCATCTTAGTCTCAAAAATAAAACTAAGAAACTGCTAAAAACAAACACACAAACACGTACAAAAAAGTTAGGAGTTGGAAACATTTCAAGTAAAGAAATATCCATTTACAAAAAGACATTTTTATGGAGGTATTACCCATGTGAAAGTCATGTTTTACATCTTATCTAATTAATTGTTTCACATCTTATCATTTTTAATGCCAGTGAAAGTCTTAAATTTTAACATGTATTTGAAGAGTTTTATTTAAGTACCAGAAAGAAACTGTGTAAAATAGCCTCATATATTTTATTTGATATATTTTAATTAGTAATATAATATCCAAAATATTTGTTTTCTTTGTGTGATTTTTATTACAGGTGTCACAGTGAAAGCTCAAAGAAACTGTTTTCTTTAAATGCATATTCATTAGCACATTTACATATAATTAGTCTAATCTAAATTAGAACAGGGCTAATTTTAAAGTATCTAACTTAGTTTGAAAACATGTCCTACTTGTTTCTTTAGGGAAATGATGTTGTGTACTACTTAATGTTATTAACTGCTTTATAAATTGTGTGATGTGCCACCTCAGATATCTGTCACTTTCTTAACATTTGTCCTTCCTTCACAATTACATAAACCAAACATTACTTGCATTTCTTATCAGTGCTGAAAACAATTCATTTTTAATTATTCTATTTAATAAGCTATAAAATTTATAAAATGTAAAATAGAGAAACAAGACAGAACAATGAACTATCCTTTCCTAGTCACTTTCTAACAGGAAATATATTTATTTTACTATAACCTACTTATTTATCTTATTGCCATGCATTACTCTTGCTCTTCCTGTTATCAATATTTTACAACTGGTTAGGTGCGCATTTTATTTTTCCAAGTTTTAGAAAGTGAGGACCCATTTAATTTCCATAAATATTATATAATTCATGAGTGTCTGGATATCACCAAGTTACATGGAATTCTTTTTCTATTTTTTTCTCCGGTCGGAAATTGACTGAGATCTTTTCTTTTTCCTCTGTCAGGGGGAAGGCAGCATGCCGTTTTAATGTTCAGAACTACAATGTGGCTGCAGGCCATTTTCCATAAAAAACAATTGTCTCTATTTACTTAAATTAGAGAGATATAAATAGTAACATGGTGCAGTAAGCAGAGCAAGATAACTTTTTAATGCCTCTAAAAGTAAGCAGTGATGCCTTAGGGAATGCCTTTAAAATACAAAGACCAGCTTTAATTGCATTCAATCTAATTATGTACTTTTCTAGCTTCAATAATCAGCACATCTCTTTCCTATCAACCAGTGGGTACCATCCTAGGGCACGCTATTAAACTTTTCACAGCTCACACACAGTAATTTGTTGGGGGGAAAACAGTTACAAAGAAACCAACCATTTACTTGAATGTTAAACTTAACTTTACTTTTTATGTTGTCAAGAGTTTTTCTTTGCATTATAAAGGATCATTTTATGCATTTGATAATTAAGTATATTTATGTAATGCATCCTAGAGTGCAATGGATGTCTTTTATATTTATTGTGTTATCAGATTCTATTATTTGCTTAATAATATAAATGCACGCACACACATATATATATATATATATATATAATTTTTTTTTTTTTAAGATATATACAGTGTATACATGTCTCTTTGGGTGACATATCATCACTTCCAGGACTCCTTGTTCTTCTTTACACTAAAGGTAGTTCTTAATGACATTGTCTTTATGTTTGTGGTAATTGTCCTGAGGCAGTCACTGAGACCCCTCCCTAATTGTACTGCACGATGAATCTGTATGGACCTGTATTTCTCAGCATTGAAAACACCATTAAACCTGACTTAACCCCAATACCATTTTCTGAAATGCAGCCCCAAACTTCCAAGAAACCTCCACTATGCTTCACTGTTGCCTGCAGACCCTCATTATTGTACCATTCTCCGGTCCTTCATTGAACAAACTGTTTTTAGTAAATTTTAGTAACTTAATGTAACAGTTCATTCTTGAAGAGACATTTGTCCATCTAATTGCCACTGTTAAATAATTTTTACGTTTATTATTTATTTTTGGTGTTGTTAGGATCGCTATTGCTGTTTAGGATCTATGAGAGATAACTCTGAAAGTATAAACCACCAATTGGGGCAACATTTAGGTTTTAAATATTCTGTAAAGCCACACTTCTTTGCCAAAGGATTTTGGGTCAAGGCGTATAGTGTAGCTAGCAACAGCTATCTACTTCTGAGTTAAGTTTGTTGATTTTATGTCTGTGATTAATTTTTCCCTGCCAGTTACCTGAGGATATCTGTGCCTGAGTGATCTGCTACATTCACCATTTGCATCAGAGCTCTGCTTTCTCCCAAGCCAGTAGCTGCTTGCTGCTTTCACATTTCCCTGTATGTACTTGCCTGACTCTGAGTTTCCCCTTTGCTCCCATTTATTTCAGTGGCTCTCTACAAGTTCTCTCTCTGAGAAGCCACTTCAGTGTATCTGCATCCAGCTTCCTGTCAGTGTAATGCTCACTAGCTAATTATTCCTCTTCTATAATGCTAGGTTAAGGAGTGCTTCCTGTGAGTCCCTGCCTGCTTGGGTGGTCTTTGGTCTGTATTGGGGAACTGACCTGCTAGTAAAGGGGAATTCTCCACAGTAACTGAAGGCTGTCCTCACAGAGGTTCTTGAATTTTTGATCCACTTTCTTATGTAATCTACTGCTCTCTTCAAAGAGTAAAAGAGCAAGAATCTACGACACTCCTGAGACTTAAGATTTAAGTCTAAAGTGTTTAAGTGTTGTGTGTAACTTGCTTATAGATGTAGAGCAACTGTTCTCATTTACTACATACTTACTGCCATTTGTGGATTGAAGTTGCTTCTCTCTCCCTCTCTGTGTGTATCTACTCCTCTCTTGCTTAATTCCTCTTCAGATGATTAATTTGGAATTGACAGACAGTGACTTTATCATCGTACATTACAATTCTGAACAAATATGAAAAGAAAAAAAAAACAGGTGGCCTGAAACTCTATGAAAAATGACCTATATTAAAATTCCAATATAATCTGGTAAAGATCAAATAGGTTAGACAGGGAAGAAGCTATAACTTCAGACAATGTACTTTGAAACTAGTTTGAATAAGTAAATAGAATAAATTGCAACTATTGGTGAATAATTCCTGTAATATTTCAGGAGTCAGAGGTGTATTAGCCTACCAGTCACATACCTCACAGTTAAATTCCCTTTTTGTGTTGATTCTAAAATTTTTATCTAAAATTGTAAAAGTGTGATAAGCTTCAGTGAATTATGCCTGGGAATGTCAAATCTTTCCACCTGAAAATGCTTTAAATTTCTTGTCTAAGACTATTTTTAGAGGTGAAGAAAGCATAAGTTTTCAATTTACAACTGTGCTGCAGTTCTAGTGGAAGCAGTTCTTTAACCTGTGAAAAACTGTAATCAGAATTTCCCTTTAAGAATCAGAAAGATTAGGTTATGTCTGGTTGCACTTAAATAGTTATGATCAGTGTGGAAGTCCATTTGCAAATGACAAACATCAAACAGGTAGTTCCCAGGATATGGACATCCTCACTCCAGTCAGTAATAATAGCAATCAGTATAGGTCTTATCCTAAAGACTACTGCAAGACACAAGGTAATTTGCACCAACCATGCTCTAAGGAGTATATGACATTGTGCTGACTATTAAAATTGGAAGCTGTTGTAAGTATTTTTAAAGTATTCATATAAATGCATTCGTTATTTAAAACAAGCGTAATGCATTAATGTAATCCTGCATTAACTAACATTGCTATTTGCACTTATTCTGGTTAGGAATCTTTAGCACATATTTTATGAAAGTACACTGTTCCCTTTTGGTAAACAGGTACATGTTTTATCATGGGTGGGATTTATTACTGTGTAGTTAAAGGTTGACAAGGATAATAGTATTTCAATACCAAGAATATTACATTTAAAAACTGATTCTAGAGCTGGCTTTTTATTAAAATTCTTATCATGAATACTTCTTAACTGATGTCATACTATTCCAGTTTTCATTCACTTGTAAACCAATAAGGTGCCTAACTAGATTTAGATATAAAAAATATTGTAGAAATCAGAAAAGACAATAGTGTTTATTCTTGAAACAAATTGCACATACACTTTAAACTAAGGTAGACACACTCAGGCACAAAGAAGAAAGATCCTTTCTTGTTTTTTTTATTCAATTGTAAGTGGAGTAAGGTTATGACAATGGGGTATCCAGACCAATGAATTATGGCAGGTTAGAACAAACTTCCAAGAGAAACATTGGCACTGATGACAACAGCCTTTCCCTTGTAATAATTTATAGGTGAACATGGAATTTATAAAAATGTTTTTATTTAGATTTTTATTTCACATTTTAATGAATACTCACACTATCCACTCACCCACTAGCAGCTGAAGGTTGGGGTTTCCTATAACAAGGAGGCCAGTTCTATTTTTCCCTCCTAACAAAAACTGAAGAAAACTGAAGAGGAACTGGCCCATAAATAGACTCTGATCCAGTTATTATAAAAAAGTTGGGGATTTGGGAGGTGACCATTGATAGTGGCTTTATCATTACCTCTTTTACACTAACAGCCCGTCTTAATATATTTGACAACATCCTTATGTATTCTTCAGTGAACACTAATAGTGTTTTTAAAGAACAAAAACAGCTTCTGCGAAACCGAGAAACACTGTAGGAAGCGCAAACACAAAAAAGGAAGAAAAAACTTCCCTAGTTTATTACCTCACAAATAAATGATGTAAACAGTGTCAAATTGTGACCAATGCAAAATTATCCAGTAATATATGAGTGATGTAATTGGACGTGAAAAAAGAAAAACATTTTTTATATATATATAAATCAATATAAAACAAAAATCTGAAATAAACATCAAAAAGCACACTTGAAAATAGATCTTAGTGCACCAAAAAACTGATATAGATACGTGTTTTAAAACTAAAACACCAATCCAGTGAAGTGAAG